>PVIC010015039.1:0-35755 GCA_004025085.1 Thryonomys swinderianus
AAAAAAAAAAAAAAAGCCAACTTGCCAGACATAGTGGCACATGCCTGTAATCCCAGCACTCAGAGGCTGAGGTACGAGGATCACCATGAGTTCAAGGCCAGCCTGAAGCATAGTGAAATTTGAGGATAGCCTGAATTATGCAGTGAGACCTTGTGTCAAAAAACAAACAAAAAATTCCAACTGCCCTTTAGAAATGAATAGGAACGTTTATCCTAAAATTCAGATGGAAATGACCAAACCCAAAATAGCCAAAGCAATCTTGAAAAAAACGAACCAAGTTACAGCTTATAATTTCCTCATTGCAAAATCTACTACAAAGCTACAGCCAGGCATGGTAGTATAGGCATGTAATGCCAGCATATTGGGAGGCTGAGGCAAGAAGATGTCCAGTTTGAGCTTGATCTGGGCAACATAGAAGACTATAAAAAAAAAAGGGCACTGAGTTTAATCCCCAGTACTTTTTAAAAAATGTGATACTGCATTAAAATAGATGATGGAATAAAATTGAGAATCTAGAAATAAAGCCATTCATCTCTTGTTAAGGATTTTTTTTTTTTTGAGATAGGGTCTCGCTTTGTAGTTCAGGCTGGCTCTGAGCTCACTATGTAGTCCAGGCAAGCCTCAAACTCAGCAATCCTCCTGCCTCGGCCTCCCGAGTGCTGGGAGTTAAGGATTTTTAACAGACTCCCAAGATCATTCAACCAAGAACAATGTACTCAACAAATATTACTGGACAGTACCATACAAAAAAGTAAAGCTAGGGCTAGAGATTTAGCTCAGTGGTTCCAGTGCCTACAGAATAGTCTCAAATAATGAAAATCTCCTCTAATTTGGTCTGGTGGGTATGAAAGACCCCACTCTAAACACTATCACCTTGGGCATCAACATACAAATTTCATGGGGACACACACATTCCATACATAACACCAAGACATGGTGTTAGCAAGGTAGAGAACACTCTGGCCTGGTATAGCTCAGCAGTAGAGAGCTCGCCTGGCTTGTGCAGGCCATTTCTGGTGGACACATGGTGGTCATCTTATTGTGCTCTCTCTGGTGAATTTGTGACAGTGGGTCCTCCATAGTAGAAGGGGACTAGTCTCCTTATAAGAGAGAAGGAGACACCAGAGAATGAATATTTTCTCTCTCCTCCCCCCTCTCTGTCTCTGTCTCTGTCTCTCCCACCATGTGAAGACAAAACAATATGGCTGCCATCCATAACCAGGAAGTGGCCCTCACCAGGACCGAGCCTGCCTAGTGCACTGATCTTGAACGTTTCAATCTTTGGAACTGTGGGAAATAAAATTCTGTCATTTGGGGCCGGAGATTTAGCTCAGTGGTTCCAGCGCCTGCCTCGCAAGCGCAAGGTCCTGAGTTCAATCCCAGTAACCACATACAATGCTGGGCATGGTGACTCATGCCCACCAACCATCAATACCACATACCACAGTGCCAGGCATGGTGGCTCACGCCTGTGGTCCCAGTACTCGGGAGGCAGAGACAGGAGGATTGCTGAGTTTGAGGCTTGCCTGGGCTACATAGTGAACTCAGGGCCAGCCTGAACTACAAAGCGAGACCCTGTCTCAAAAAAAAAAAAATTCTGTCGTTCATTTCACCCAGCCTGTGGTATTTTGTGTGGCCAACGAATTTGGACCTTGGTTAACATGAGTGTATCCATTCGCCCAAACTCTTCATCACATGACACGCTTAAAATGTGTACATCTTACTAAATTAAATTTTACCTGAAGAAATTGTAAAGAAATATGGAATTTTACTTACAGGCCTGCCCATCGCAGTGGTATAAGTTACTAATCCTAAAACTGTTTTCTTGTTATTCTAGGCCTGAACAAGCGGTGGAAAATGGGAGCCCGATTTCCCATGGCTGGAGAAAGGGGTCAGGGGAAGCGGGAGTCTAGACGTATAGGAGGAGGTTATTGAGGTGGAACTGGATGTGCCAGGATGAACTTAAGGTTGTGTGTGTGCATGCGTGTGTGTGTGTGTGTAGGCAAGAGAATACGATGCAGACACAATTTAAACAGGTGGGGAATCCAGGATACAAACATTCACAGAGAAATTCCTGCTACTAGTCCTGCAGCTTTTCTGTCCAGTTCAAAATTATTTTAAAATGTTTCCAAAAAAATAAAAAAGACTAAATAGAGCAAAGTGAGTTGGCAGAGCGGCTCGCAGGGCTCTGGGAGCAGGGTGCCCTGGCGGGAGCCCTCGCACCCCTTCCCGCGGAGGGGGCGCCACGTGGACGCTCCCCTTGGAAGAGGCCTCCGCGCGAGGGGCCGGGAGCCAGGTACCTGGGCTGCGGGCGAGGAGCTAAGCGGCCTGTCCACGCCGGGGCCAGGATCTCCGGCCACTCTGTTCTCGCCACTCTGGACGTTGCCAAAGCCAGAATGGCGCTGGCCAGTGTCTCAAAGACCCGCGGCAGCCCCTGGGGGTTTCCACTTTCCAAGAATTCCTCTCCGCCCGCAGTGCCGGCTCTTGGCCCGTCAGCCACTCAGCACTCGGCCTTGTCCCTGCGCCAGCCGCGAGCTTGTGATGTGATTTTCCAGCCCGAGGCATCTCCTTTCCCTTCCCAGAGGCTCAGTTCCCAGCCCTCCCCGCCCCCAGCCGCAGCGGCAGCACCAGCCCAGACTCCAACCTGCAGGGCGCAAGGCACAGCCAGGGACGGCCTCAGGGCCTCCCACCCCAATGGCCGCCCCTTAGGTCTCCTAGATTCACCTGCCACCCCGTCTGGCCCCACCCAGCTGTCTACACGAAATCTCAGCGTTTCCCCCATAGGCTCCGGAGAACATTCCTCCGTTCACCTCACACCTCTTTATGGTGTGCTCTGGGTGGGGCCGAGCACACACTCGGACGGCACTGTTTACATCCCAAACACACAGGAATGCGTAACTGTGCGCCGCGACACTGCTCTGGGGCCAGGGAGGTAGGGAGACTCCTTTTCCAGGCTAAACATGAGAGGAAAGGAGTGTCGGAGGGAGTGACAAGGACAAAGGTCCTGGGGCCATGTCGAGTCCAGTGCTTGTGAAAATATCCGTGCCACTGGGCAGCACCTTGTAGGCCAAAGCAAGGGTCATTTTCTTCCCGGAGCCACTAAAGATTACCCCTCGGTGACATGAATACTCCTGTGTTTGCACGATGTCCTGACTAGGAGACAGCAGACACACACACCTGGTGGCCAGCCTGTCTAGGGACACTTTGGGAACCGGCTGAACTATGCTGCCTCTCCCCATAGGGGGAGCTAATTCCTCAATCTCCCTACCAAACACTGCTATCCTATGACCAGCCCCCACTAGGCCACTATAAAAAGTGCTTTACTAAAACAATTCACACACCATAAAAATTATTTGTTTTGGGATTGGAGATTTAGCTCAGTGGTTCCAGTGTCTGTCTGGCAAGTGCAAGGTCCTGAGTTTGATCCCTGGTACCACATACCACAATGCTGGGTGTGGTGGCTCATGTTTGTAATTCCAGCACTCGGGAAGCAGAGGCAGGAGAGTTGCTGTGCGTTCGAGGCTAGCCTAGGTTACATAGTGAGTTCAGGGCCAACCTAAACTACAAACCGAGACCCTGTCTCAAAAATAACTAAAAAAGGTGGGCCGGAGGGTTAGCTCAGTGGTTCTGGCGCCTGCCTCGAAAGCGCAAGGACCTGAGTTCGATCCCCAGTAACCACATATAATGCTGGGCGTGGAGACACACCCACCAACAATCAACACTGCATACCACAATGCTGGATGTGATGGCTCACGCCTGTAATCCCAGCACTCGGGAGGCAGAGACAGGAGGATTGCTGAGTTCGCAGAGGCTTGCCTGGGCACCATAGTGAGCTCAGGGCCAGCCTGAACTACAAAGTGAGACCCTGTCTCAAAAAGCAAAAAAAAAAAAAAAAAAAAAACTAACTAAAAAAGGGCCGGAGATTTAGCTCAGTGGTTCTGGTGCCTGCCTCGCAAGCTCAAGGTCCTGAGTTCGATCCCCCGTAACCACATACAGTGCTGGGTGTGGTGACTCACGCCCACCAGCAATCAATACCATGTATCACAGTGCTGGGCGTGGTGGCTCACGCCTGTCATCCCAGCCCTCGGGAGGCAGAGGCAGGAGGATTGCCGAGTTCCAGGCTTGCCTGGGCTACACAGTAAGCTCAGGGCCAGCCTGAACTACAAAGCAAGACCCTGCCTCAAAAAAAACCTAAAAATTACCTATTTAAAATGTTTGATTCAATGGTTTTTAGTGTTCTCACTTAGGTGATGCTAAGGATTTGAACCCAGGGCCTTGTGCATGCTAAGTGCATGCTCTACCCCTGAGAGACACCCCCAGCCCAGGAGAGTTTGACTCCCTCATCCCAGCTCCAGAAATATGACACACACTCCATATCCTTCCTGGGGATACCACTTCGCCTGATGTCACTTTCGTTTTACTTCCACCCTTTCCTGTTCCGTGTCCCTGCTCCTCATCCTGGGAACACCTGGGAACACCTCCTGAATGAGCCACTTGTACAAACTGTGCATTTTGGGTTCTTCCTCTCAAATGATGATCAGGGCTGAGTCTGGTCACCTCTCTACCTTGAGCTTCTATTGTGTACAGCCAGCTTCCTCCGGGTACTGCTCACTCATGGCCCTTTAAGGGCTGGAACTGAGTTTGTCTTTTCTGTACCTCGCCTGCTCATCCTTGTTCTCCATCCCAGGACCTTCCCTTCCTTGAGATCCAACACCCATCATTCACAGATGAAAGGAAGACGGGGTTATTTTGGCTCAGGGTTTCAGCCCATGGTCAGCTGGCTCCAAGGCAGGAACAAGATGGCAGAGGGGCCTGGCGGAAGAGACCTGCTCAACCCATGGGAGCCTAAAGCAGAGAGACAAGAGAGGAGTGGGGAATGAAAACACACCTTTCCAGGTCCTCCTAACAGCACACTCATCCACGAACTGAGATCACTGGTGAGTATAGCACCTCCTGACCCAGTCACCTTCCACACCCGTGGGGCTTTGGGGGGACATTTTAGATCTAAACCATAGCACTCTCTATCTACCTTACCTCTTGGTCCCCAGATGCAAAGCCTGTCTTCAGCACCCTGATGTGATTTTGATTGGGTTTGAGTCTGTTCCCCAAGGGTTCATGTGTTAGAACCCTGGGCCTCTTTGTGGCACTACTTAGAGGTCGTGGTACCTTTAAGAGGCGGGGCCAAGTGGGAGGAGGTAAGGTGATTGGAGGTGCTGTGCTGGGAAGGAATTAGTGTAATTCTCAGGGGTCCCTGATCTTCTGGAAAGAATATTATTATCAGAGGATCAGACTGGCTCCTTGGGCTGAGGTTGTAGCTCAGTGGTAGAGCACTTGCCTAGCATGTGTGACACCTGAGTTCAATCCCCAGCACTGAAAAAGAGAAAGGTTACCCCCTTCCTACACTCTCTGCCCCCCTGTCACATAATATGATCTTTTTGTGTCACAAATATTGCTGCCGTCATGAGCCAAAGGGGTTTAAGTAATAGGGTTGGCTGATCTTGGATTTGCTCCTTCCAAAACTATGAGCTGAATAAACCTATTTTCTTTATAAAACACCTTCACTCAGGTATTTTATTAAAGGAACCAAAAGCAGGCTACTACACACCATACATCACCCTCCATCCAACCAGTCCCATCTCTTCCAGATTCTGTCTCTTGGCTATCAAATGCTGTCCTCTGCTCTCTGCTGAGTTGCCTACTTTAAGAAGCACCCAGACAATCTTGTCTTCACTACAGCTCATGTCCAGATATCTGACTGCAATACCTTCCTCTACCTTCCTCTGCCCTCCACACGACAAATTCTTTCCCTTGGAGTTTGAGGTCCTCCAGGACCTGAGATCAAGCTCTTAGTCTACTTTTGGCTGGCACAGGGAGAGGGGTGACAGACACCCACCCCTGTCTGGTTGCCACTCAGGAAGATACTGTCCCCCAAGTCCCACCCTCGCTGCTGCTCTTCACTGTGCCAGACAGCCTTTCTCCTTCGTTTTCAAAGGCAACTTTTCATAATTCAATTTTGTAGCATTCTCTGGCCCTCCTTCTCACTCTCCGATCGCCGTGCACTGTTTACCAGTGGGTGTTTATATTTTGACGGTTTCTAGCCGACTTTGGGTAATCCAAAGTTTCGATTGCTTTCTGCTTTCAGTGATCAGATGTGTCCTCTTGTGTCCTCTGGCTGGGGCTCCCTGGATGTCCTCTCAGGGGCCTACATGTCTGGCAACCGGCTTCCTGGGTAACTTCTCTGAGCCCATCTGGATATCTTTAGCCCGGGATCCGGGCCGGAAATCACTCCATAGGTCCCCACTGCCACCTCCCCTGCCGGCGCTCCTGCTGGCCATCTGGGCCCCGGGGGACAGCGCTCCAGGGCCTGCACCCCCAGACACGCACACAGAGCTCCCAAGTGAGGCCCAACAGGGGTGAGCCTGGTGCAGCAGGAAGAGCCAGTTGAACCTGGAAGAACCCAATATGCAACTAGAAACAGGAAGTGGCAACAGGACCTGGCACTTTTTACAGTTTCCAATGTGCTCTCACGTGCGTGGGCGGCACTTGTGCCCCATCAGAAGTCTGGGAGCTGGGTGTGAGTGTGACAGCCCTGGTGGCATCAGGGGGCAGGGTGGGGGCTGAAGGCTGGACCTCTGCACCCCAGCACTGTGCTTTTCCTGGAACTGATGTGAAAACACCGCCAGGGCTTCAGGACAGATCGTGGCTTTGACTCCCGTGAGGAGCCCAAGCAGACCCAGCCTCTGTGAGAAAGTGACCCAGGCCTCGGAGGAGAGGAGCCGGAGGCGGGAGCCCAGGGGGCTGGGAGAAAGCAGCTTTTCAGCACCACCCAGGTGCCTGCCAGGAGAGCAGTGGGCAGAGAAGGCACGTGTCAGAGGGTGCAGGATGGGAACCCGGAGTGGACAGAGGAGGCTGGGTGGCTTTGGCTGGCCCTGTCTGCAGCTTTCCTGAGCAACCAAGAGGACAAACAAATGGACAAGGGCGGAGGCTTTGTAGAGCCGCTCAGTGAGACTCAGCACAGCCCCTGGTGACCGCCTCGCTCCATTCCTGAAGGACAGTGGCCTGGAGCCCTCGCCCCGCTGCCTGCCGTGCTGTCCTGTCTGGTTCTGCTGTTCCTGTTCATGTTCCACTGCATGTTTGGCCCACGCAGGCGTGGGGGAAGGGCAGGAAAGGAGGTTATTTCCAATTGGTTTCAGGAGGCTGTAGCGAGACGTCTGTTTTTCTAAACCAAAGCAGAGCCGGTCCACATTAGGGCAGAGGCGTGTACCCTGAGAGGCTCCGTGTGTCTCGGGGATCCGGCTGGCCCTTCCTAACTCCACCCCATTTTTGGGCACTTTCCCTGCACCAGGAGGGGCTTATCCTCTGCCAGGCCTCCTGGGTCCACAGAGGGGCACCAGCTGCCATTCTCACCACCCTTAGCATCTCAGGAGGCAGCTAGACCCTGTCTGGGCTTGTGATGACTATTCCACCTCTTCCGGGAAGGCTGACCTGACCAGCACGCCCACGGGTCTGCCTGCAGCCTGGGCTCTGGGCAAGACGGTGACCATTTTGGGCTTGGCCAGACTCTGTGTTATACCTGCCACATTGTAGGGTACTGTTCCAGTCTTATTCTATGGTATGTTTTCTAGTGTTCTATCATTAATTTTTAAATTACTTATTCAATAAACAATTAAGTGGTTATTTGGGGTGATACCCAGGAGCCTGGGGGCTTCTAGGAACAGGAGGCAGTGTATACTCCTTCTTGTTCCTCTGGAGGCTTACACATAGACTGGTACAGAAGCTGCAAAGCTAGAGATATTTATGTTAGAAACAGCCATTGTCATAACAAAGAGAAGGGACGGAGTGAGTGAGAGAAGGCTTCCCAGAAGAGGTAATTTGGGGTTTGTTTGTTTTTTTTTTTTTTGAGACAGGGTCTCGCTTTGTATTTCAGGCTGGCCCTGAGCTCACTGTGTAGCCCAGGCAAGCCTTGAATTTAGCAATCCTCCTGCCTCTGCCTCCTAAATGCTGGGATTACAGGCGTGAGCCACCACGCCCAGCACTGTGGTATGTGGTACTGATTGCTGGTGGGTGTGAGTCATCACGCCCAGCCTTGTATGTGAGTACCAGGATCGAACTCACGACCTTGAGTTTGCCTGGCAGGCGCTGGAACCACTGAGCTAAATCTCCAGCCCAGAGGAGGTAATTTTTAAACTGGGTCTGAAGGAAGAGTAGGAGCCCCCAGAGAGGTCAGGAAGTACCACAGAGGTGCTGGAGTAGCTGCGGCCTAACAACGATGGACATGTTACACTAGGTCCCAGGGACCGTCTGAACACTTGATTTGTGTGAACATATTTCATGACCACAAGTGTCAGAGAAGGTGGGTGCTGTTATTAGCATCTCCATTTTATAAAGGAGGAGACAGAAGCACAGAGCAGCTTCCCTAAGGTCACACAGCCAGCCAGCTCAGAGCTCAATATTGGCTTCAGACAGCCTGGCTCCGAAGCTTGTGTCTTAAACATGATAAGGTTCAGCCTCTCTGGGATGGATTACTGCCTTTCTTCCAGGGGATACATTTCAGCGCAAAAATTCAACATTCACAACTCAAATGATTGACATCATTCCCCCCAAAAAGTCCTGCCAATCTTGTTCTCTTATTTCTTTGTTGGCCTCCTTTTCTCTCCTAGTAGGGTCTGCCTCTCAGGGTCCCCCAGGGGTCCCCTCGTTTGTGGCCCTGCTAGAAGTGGCCCCAGCCCCAGCCACGCTCCCTGGACAGAGAGGCCACATCACGAGTCACCTGAGCTGCCAGACACCCAGAGGCCGGCCAAGCGGCGGGCCTGAGTGTGACATTTTCCAACAGAGCCCAGCCACCCTAGGAAAGATGAGCTCACCCAAGGTCTCTCCTGCCTCTCACGGGCTCTGAACTCCAACCAGCGCCGCCAGGGCTCCTTCCAGATCCCTAACTCGAAAAACCTGTGTGCGAGCCCCAGCTGCGAGCGTGTCCGCCACGCACGGTCGGCACTGAGGAATGGCGAGGCTTGGCGGCGGCCGGCGCCCAACCGCAGGGCCACGCGTAGCCTCGCCAAGGCGGATGCGGCCAGGGCTGGCTCTGGGGACTGTGTCTGGAGCCGCAAGCCAAGCTGACCGCAAAGGTGAGGCTGGAGGCCTGAGGCCTGCAAGGAGGCTGGCAGAACTATGCGGAGGGAAGGCACTAGGCAGGGGCCGGGCCTTGGTGTCCCACCCGTGGGGCTGCTGGGGGAGAGAAGGGCAGAATGGGGGAGCAGGAACCCAGGCCTGTGTGGATGGAGGGGTCCTTGGTGTGGGACAGCAGGGGAAGGCCCCTGAGGTGCCGTAGAGAGGACAGTGAGCAGGGTGGGGCACCACGTGGAGATGTCTCCTGGCAGCTGGAGGCTGGCCCACTCTGGGAGGGCAGGCAGGGCTGGACGCCATCGTCCCTGGATGGAGGGCCGCACTCCAGGAAGAGATAAGGGGACCAAAGTGGAGGACCACCACCCAAGGGGTGACGGAGCAGTGTGAGGAGCCCAGCAGGACAAGGCCATGGAAGTCTCAGAAACTGTGGGCTTCAAGAAGTAGGGGGTGGAGGCGTTTTCTGACACCCACAACCAATTCTCTGATTCTGCAGACATCGACTGGGCGTCAGCAATTCCGTTTCGTCCTGTCCCTAACTCACGGCCTACGCAGACTGCACAGGCCCAGCGCAAGACTGTCCCCACCTCAGGTGCCAGGCGAAGCCCGGCCACCTCCCAACAAACTGGCTATAGACCAGGAGCCCCGTGGCCCTCTCCTCCCACTCCATGATGTGCTGAATGGCTCTGAGAACTTGGGAAAGCACCTTGAATGCTGTTATGGGTTTTTGTTTTGTTTTGAGACAGGGTCTCGCTTTGTAGTTCAGGCTGGCCCTGAGCTCACTGTGTAGCCCAGGCAAGCCTCGAACTCAGCAATCCTCCTGCCCCTGCCTCCTGAGTGCTGGGATGACAGGCCTGAGCCACCACACCCGGCATTGTGGCCAGTGGTACTGATTGCTGGTGGGTGTGATCACCACACCCAGTATTGTGGCCAGTGGTACTGATTGCTGGTGGGTGTGGTCACCACACCCAGTATTGTTGTATGTGGCTACTGGGGATGGAACCAGGAACCTGTGCTTGCCAGGCAGGCACTGGAACCACTGAGCTAAATCTCTGGCGCTGTTATGGTTTCTTATAAAGGATGTGACTCAGGACTGGCCAAACAAGGATGCAGATGGAGCAGCAGGTGGGTGAGAGGTAGGAGAGCCCCAGTGCCCTCTCTTTGTGCACCCCAATATCCACACCAGCCCAAAGACCTATGAAACCTGGCATCTGGGGACTTGGTGGGCTCATGGAGGATGATGAAGCCATTAGCCCTGCAGACGGAGTCCACAGCTCCCTGCCACAGAGCAGGGCTCGAGTCTCAGCCCTGCACACCCAGGCCCGGCTCATGCTCTGAAGCTGTCTACATCACGGCCACCAGTCATGTCATTATAGACACTTCAAGAATCTCAGAGGCTGTGTGCCAGGAATCAGGGGTGATGATCTTCTTGTAAGGTTACAGGGCCACACCAGAGTCTGGGCTGGGTGGTTACAGAGGAAAGCCGTGGGGTGCCGAGAGAAGACATCGCTGGATGGCACAGAATTCTGTCCTGAATGTACACCAGAGAGAAAGAGATCAATCCATCATTGCCACCAAAAGAACCACAGGAATGCTTGGAGAAGCCCCTCCCTAACAGCTGCAAAACAGAAACAGCCGGGCACTGTGGGTCACGTCTCTAATCCCAGCACTTTTTGAAAGCTGAGTCAGGAGGATCACAGGTTTGAGCCCAACTTGGGCAATTTAGCAAGACCTTGCCTCAAAATTTAAAAAGTCCGATGGGCCAGAGATTTAGCTCAGTGGTTCTGGCGCCTGCCTCGCAAGCGCAAGGCCCTGAGTTCGATCCCTGGTAACCACATACAATGCTGGGCGTGGTGACTCACACCCACCAGCCATCAATACCACATACCACAGTGCCGGGCATGGTGGTTCACATCTGTCATCCCAGAGCTCAGGAGGCAGAGGCAGGAGGATTGCTGAGTTCGAGGCTTGCCTGGGCTCCATAGTGAGCTCAGGGACAGCCTGAACTACAAAACTACCTGTCTCCAAAAAAATAAATAAATTAAATTAAATTAAATTTAAAAAAAAGTTCGGGTTGGAGGTTTAGCTCAAGTGGTACCGCACCTACCTTTGGAAGCACAAGGGCCGGAGTTCAATCCCCAGTATCGCCAAAAAAATAAATAAATAAAAATAAAATAAAAAGTGTTTAAAGGGCTGGGATGTATGTCAGTGCAAAACCCAGCGCTGCCACCCAGTGAGTAATGGCTACCAAATCACTGTGTGTCCACACTCGGGAGTGTCGCAGAGATCCAGAAGGTGGGAATTTTGGTTCCACACAGGGAAAGTCTGAATCCCATTGAGCACAGGCCCCAGCTCAGCACCAACTCGTAAAAATCCAGACGGGACTAGGCCAATATGGACTCTCCCGTTGGGTCACCGTGGCCCACTGAGCTATCAGAAAGGGAGCTCAGGACCACAACTGACAAAAGAATCGGGTTTTATGAGAACAGTTCAGAAAGCTCACTTGACAAATGGATGATCAGAGCCATTAAAGCTCTTAGGACGGGTGGGCTGGGGTGTAGCTCAGGAGGTCCTGAGTTTGATCTCCGGTACCAAAAAACAACAAACAAAACAAAAACCAAAAATCCTCATAGGAGGGCAAAACCTGATTTCCAGAAAGACCCTAAGAGAATATAGAAAACTTCCAGTTTCCAACCAAAAAATGCTGCACATCAAAAAACACAAGAAAGTGTGGCCCATTTGTGGGGAAAATGTAAGAGACACCACCCCAGTGATGTGTAGAAGTCAGCATTTGTCTCTGTGGCTTCAGATGTCAGAAGTCCTTGGGGTTGGTTTAAAGTCTGCCGAAGGAGGCAGGTAAGTTCCCGTTTTAGGTAAGGGATGTGTGACAGAGTGACAGAGACAAAGGATGGTGGAGCCAAAATCATCCTCTCTGTATAAATTCATTATCTCGGGTGTGTAGTATAGTAACAGAAAGTAGGATGACACGAGGAGGCAGGACAGTATGGTCACCCTGGCAAGTGGTTTGGAGAATGACTTGCAAAGCCACACCCTGCACAACCCAGAGACACTGAAGAAAGTGTCTGCATGGCACACAGAGATTCTGGCACACACACACATGTAGCACACCCGCTCACACAGCTTATGTCATAACAGCCAAGACCTAGAGATTTCTCTGATGGCCAGGAGTAGGTGACAGGGAAAAAACAAAAACAAAACAAAACAAAAAACCTGGTAGAGTTGAAGAACTACTACTCAGCAATGGAAAGAAATGAACTATGGAGGCCCTTACCACACGCTGAGTCTGAGAAGCTGTGGAGAGAGGAGCCCATCCCCAAACACTTCTGTCAAGTGGCCTTGACAGAAGGTCGCCAAGTGGCTGGGCTTGCACTGCAGAACAGGAAGGGCTTTTCGGAGTGGTGGACATGCCCTACAACCGGTGATGGGCTTTTAGGGGTGGTGAGGTGTGTCAAAACTTAGAGAACTAAAAAAGGATGCTATGAATTGTGTAAATGAAAGCTCAGTGAAGTCATGAGAGGTTTGGTGTTTTGTTTGCTTTTACCTTCACACAGATCTGGCTAAATTGCTGAACTGACCAGGCTGAGCTTAAACTTGCAGTCCTCCTGCCCCACCTTTTCTGAGTTCTGAGATTACAGGTGCGTGCCATCGTGGCCAACTTAATGCTTTTATTTTGTTTTGTTTTGCTGTGAGGAGTTTTTGTTTGTTTGGTTGGTTGGTTTGTTGGCTTTTGAGACAGGATTTCACTATGTAGTTCAGGCAGACCTCAAATTCGAAGGGATCCCCTGCTTTTGCTTTGCCAGTACTGGGATGATAGGTGTATGTCACCACACTTAGCAAAGCTGTTTTCTGAAATAAATTAATTTTTAAAATGAGTCGGCAGGCTGATAGGGAAACAGGTTGGAGTTTAGGCCAGGTGTGAATTTCAAGATATTCTTGAAGACCTTTCTAACCCTATGAGAATACAGGCCTCTTGAGCCCTTTACCAAGCCTCTGTTCCTAATTTTCTACCCTCAATAGCCTGCTGGATCTGAGGGTTTGAGTGTAAAAAAAGTGGGATCTCCTAATCATCCATCCATCCATCCATCCATCCATCCATCCATTCAACAAACATTCAGAGAGATCTAACTGTATTATCCACAAGACGGCAGAATAGTCTTGGCCCTTAGATTCCATTAATAAATAGAAAACAGACACTTCCTTTTGAAACAGAATAGGTAGTAAAATAATTGCATATTGAGATTTGAAGGGGCTGAAATAGAACAGTAATGGGGCAGGACAGTATATCTCAGGAGGGTCTGACTGTATTCTGAAGAGGTGACTTCTAGGCAGGGGCCCTGAGGAGGCAGGGCGGGACCCCTTGGCCCTCTTGTGGCTCTGAGGGTCCTCTGGAAAGGTTTACAAACATGAAGGCATCTCACCTAATAAAGTGAGAGAAACAGAAGACAGGAGAGACCAAGAGAGCTTGACCCACAGGACAGGGTGACACATGGGCTGTGGCATGTGTCACTCTGGGAAGGAAAGGGCCATGGTGGGAGCAGAAGGCGACCTTCCTAAGCTTGGATGCTGCTTTAGGAACCAGCTACTCGGCTGGGATCTCCATGGTGCAAATTCCAGCTAGAATGCTGTTCTGGTTGGACAATCAGCTAGGCAGGTATGATGTGATTGGTGGGCCTACAGAGAGCCCCAAGCTGTGATTGGCTGGCAGGCCTGACTGTATCCCAGGATAATGGATGTTCTGGGTGCTGAGAAAGAGACCTGGGCGGTGACCCCAAGGACGGGACATGTGCACAAACCGGTGCCAGTGCAATGGGTGCTGCTGGAGGAGATCCAGGGAAGCTCGTCCCCGGATCCAGACCAGACGAGGTCCTCCGGCCCTGGGAGTCCACAGTCCTGATTTCTACCTATCCTCCAGGACAAGGAAAAAGTGTGTCAGAGTTGGAGGTGGTGATGGGGAAGCCAAAGAAGGTGAAGGCAAGATAAAAATGGCCTCCCTGGGCCAGGGCACAGCTCACCGTGGGGCCTTGGCCCTGTACCCACAAGGCCCTGTTTTCTGTCCCAGCATCACCAAAGAAGACATGAAAATCTGAAGCACAGCCTCTCCTTACCCACTGGACCCTGCCAGCCCCTCTGAGAGGAGGAAGTACATCAGAGGCCACCGCAGTCACCCGCAGCGCCTAGACAGCCCAACAGGCAGTACCTCAATGGCAGCAAGCAGTGGCCTTGGCGGGTGGCCTGAGTGGCTCTGGCAGCCAAGGAGCACAGAGGCAGGCGCAGCAAAGGGCGGACCCTGGTGACATATGCGCCCTCCAGGCAAAGCAGAGGCAGGGGGGGAAGGGCCATCCTCGTGCATGCGGGGTGCCCTCAGCATGACCATACGACCATGCGGAAACCAGCAGTGAAGGGAGGTAGAAGTGCATGCAGTGTGCCCGGGCACTGGCTGGCATATATTTGGAGGCTCGGTTGGCAGTGGGGCCATGTTGGAGGTGGTGGGGGCTGAGGGGCAGTCATGAGGTCATTGGGCGCTGCCCTTGGAAGGGACTCATACGGTTCCCATGGGCCCCTGGCTTAGCTCTCTCAAGAGGCTTGTTACAAAAGAGCAAGGCTGGCGTCTCCCCTCGCTCTGGCCTGTGCCCCGCAATGTGATCTCACCTCCTGGCACATCCTGTAGCCACGATGCCACCTGCCGTGAAATGACAGAGTCAGGGGCACACGCCAAAGCCAGCGCCATACTGTGTGGGCTTCTAGCCTCCAAAACTGTGAGCTAAATAAACCTCTCTTTTTTATAAGTTATGCAGTCTGTGGTATCTCATTATAGGAACAGAAAATAGACAAATACGCAGAGCTTCCCAGAAATGCTCGCTGGGCGAGGGGTCAGGCAGGGACTGAGCCCTGGGATACAGAGGGAGCCGGTGGGACCTGGCGTGGATGTAAGGACAGCAGACACGTGGACGCCCTTCCTGTGCCCGCTGGGTACCCGGTTTGCCTGATGTGGCATGCCAGTGGGAGGGTGGACCCTGCCTGTCTTTCTTTTCTGCCTGGGCCTCCTCTGGCACAGAGAGCTTGCTGGGGGTCACCCCAGCGGAGCCTTTAGTCTTCTGGGGCCCCAGGGCCCTCGCTTCCCCATCCCTCACAGGGCCATTCTGAGCTTCTCGGGGTTGGACTGCCCAGCATAGTAACCCGTAGCCAGGAGGAGCCACTTAAATGAATTAAAAATAAATACAAAGTAGGGCGTGGTGACACACACCTGTGAATCCAGTGCTCTGGGAGGCTGAGGCAGGAGGATTGTGAATTGGAGTCCAGCCTGAGCAATTTAGCAATTTATCAAGACACTGTCTCAAAAAATAAACAAGCAAACAAACAAAACATGCCTGGGGATGTGACTTCAGGCAAGGGCCCTGGATTCAATCCCCAATACTAAAAAACAAAACACACTGTCAGTTCAGTTGGCTGGTTCAGTTCGTATTCTGGATCCATGAAATCAACCACCCATGCATTATCAACAGTTGAGACTTTTAAAAATTGTATCTGTACTGAATGTGTACGTGAATTTTTTCCTTGTTATTTCCTAAACAATGTAATCTAAATGCCATTTACATTATAGTTAAGTATTGTAAGTAATCCAGAGATAATTTAAAATATATAGGAGGGTGTGTGTAGTTACATACGAATACTATACAGTATTTCCTGTAGGGAACCTGAGTGTGCATGGATTTGGGCACCCGAAGGCGTGGGTGGTCCTGCGTCAATGCCTCGATGCCAAGGGATGGCTGGATAGGCAACAAGCCTTTTTCCCAGCTGGGCGTGGTGGCTCAAGCCTGTCATTCCAGCACTCGGGAGGCAGAGACAGGAGGATTGCTGAGTTCAAGGCCTGCCTGGGCTACATAGTGAGCTGAGGGCCGGCCTGAACTATAAAGTGAGACCCTGTCTCAAAAAAAATAAATAAATAAAATTTTTTAAAAAAGCCATTTTGGGCCAGAGATTTAGCTCAGTGGTTCTGGCGCCTGCCTCGCAAGCGCAAGGTCCTGAGTTCGATCCCCGGTAACCACATACAATGCTGGGCGTGGAGACTCATGCCCACCAGCCATCAATACCACAAACCACAGTGCCAGGCGTGGTGGCTCATGCCTGTAATCCCAGCCCTCGGGAGGCAGAGACAGGAGGATTGCTGAGTTCGAGGCTTGCCTGGGCTACATAGTGAGCTCAGGGCCAGCCTGGACTACAAAGTGAGACTCTGTCTCAAAAAAAAAAAAAAAAAAAAAAGCCATTTTCCCGTGGCACTGGCAGCAGCATTGCGACTTAGTAGTTAAATGGCTGCCACATGGGACTGTGCAGAACTGGATGTGCCCTGGTACAGCCCAGAGTTCAGAAACTCTTCCCAGGGTCCCCAGCTTCCCAAGAGGGTACAGAGGCCGGAGAGTCCATTCCCTGAGGGCTGGAGCTCCTCGGAAACTGCGCTGGTCCCCGGCTCCCGGGTTCTCGGTGCACCTCCGGCTGCGGGCTGTGGGGCTGACCCTGCTAAGAGCTTGGTTCAGAGCCAAACCCCAGGCTCCTGGGGCCAGCGGGGCGGGCGCCTCCCCCCGAGGGCCCTCTCCAGGTCCTGCTGCGGGAGACGGTGTGGGGAGCCGGCGGGTCCCCCTTCCCCGGTGGGCATCCTGCTTCGTGGACAGGACGCTGGGCATCGTGACAGTATGTGGGGCTGTTCTGAGCCGGGCTGGAGCGCCTCAGCCCGGCCCCAGCGTCCCTCGCTCCTCAGAGCCCCCCCAGTAGGGCTGGCCGGGTGGCAGCTGGAGAGCGCAGAGCCACGAGCATCCTCCCCAGGGCACAGTCAAAATTAAATTAACATTTTTTCCATTTTCCCTTTATTGCAAACATATTGAACGCTGTTGCACAAACCCATCTTTCTGCTGGCTCCCTCGCCCCCTGGTCTCTCTGCCTGTGTTTCCACAAGGGTGGCAAAGCCGGTCTCACGCTCCCTTCCGGGGCTCCCAGACCCTGTTGTCTCCAGAGATAAAGCAAGTGCCAGCCACGGGCACAGGTGTCTGTTGCTCCGGCTGTACTCCTCCCAGTCCCGGATGCCAGCCTTTCTGGCTCCCGGGCCCCCACACTCCCTGCCCAATCTCATGAGGTTAAAAATCCCGAAGGACACCGAGTTCCCACACTCAGCAGCCACTGGGCCTGCGGAAACCTGTTCTGAACTCAGGCCTCCGCGGCCCAGTGCAGCCAGCCCAACGTGGGCCTGGCAGGTGAGCTAAGACCGTAGAGTCCGGCGGAGTCTGGCAGAGGCCGGCGGGGCCGCAGTCGGGCAGCAGCATCTCGGCGGGGTGCTGACGGTGGCGAGAACGGAGAGGGAAAGGTCGCCCTGACAGCACAAGGGCAGGTGGGGGGGGGGGTGCTGGGCTGGAAAGGTGGTCAAGGCCAACCCTGGTGGGCAGCAGGAGCCAGCGCAGGGCCTAGAGCTGGGAGTGGCCTGGCGAGATCGGCATTCCTGGGAATCTTGGAGGACGGGCAGGTGGAGGAGTGCAGCCCGGAGCCCAGGAGCTCATGAGGGGTGCTACAGTGACCCAGGCCGGAGAGATTGAGAATGAAGATGCAGGCCGGGGAGCTTTGAGGGGCCCTTGCCTGGACAGTGGGTGCTGGCAGGTGGGGGTGCCTCTCTGTGAAGAAACAGCTGTGGGTCACAGAGCTGGGCGGGGTGGCCCCTGGGGAGGCAAAGGAGGGCCACTGCAGGCACAGGCAGCGGCAGGCAGCGGTCACCTGGAGCCACTGTGTCCTGGGCACCCAGGCCTGGGTGGAGGCTTCTAAAGGAGTGACCAGGCTCCACTGCCTCCATGACAGGGGAAGGGAAGGCCGGTGAGGCCTGAGCTCTGCACACAGGGTGGTAGGCGGGGCTGGGGGTCTCCGGAGCGCTGAGGGAGCAGAAGGAGGCCCACTCTGCCACCCTCCAGCCCAGACAGCGCTGCAGTGGGCACCTGTCCCCCACCACTTCCTCCGGGGAGCACACGCCGCAGTCACAAGGGGGGCCTGGGGAGGTCAGAGACCTGGGTGGGTTTCAGCCCTGCCCACCTCAGACTCAGGCTGGACTTTGCCTCCGGACTTTCTCACCCCCTCAGAGGGAGCCTCGGCTTCCCTGGGCGCTGAGTCCTGCATTTCCGGCCTGGGGGACTTGAAAAGCCGGTCCTGGCTGCTTCCAGGACCCTGAAGCCCTATAACATGATTTCTGTGTTGCTGCTCGGGACGGGTCCCGCAGACGGCCTCTCCCCTTGAAACTGTTGTCTGCCCGTCCCCGCGCCAGCCTGCTGCCCCTCTCCCCTCAGCTCCGGGCACAGCCAGCCTCGAACACGTCCCAGGCGAGCCCTTGGCAGGCGGGGGCCGTGATTCACACCCCTCCAGCAGGCTTCGTGGCCAGCCCGCCTGCCAGAGTATGCAAGACATTCTTGGCCGGCAGCGGCCGCCCGCCCGCCCGCCTGCCCGGGATTAGCAGGGCGGGGTGGCTGGGCGGGGGCGGCAGACCGTGTTCTCCGTCCTCTGCTGCCTGGCCGGCCAGGCGGGGGGCGAGCAGGCACGAGCTTGTCTGAAGTGGCCGCCAAGCCGGCCGACCAGGGAGCGCGGTCCTCAAAGCCGAGGCCACGTCTGGGGCCCAGACAGCAGGCCCGGGGACAGGGGGGAGGGAGGGGGCTGCCGCTACCTGCTCCACGGCCAGGCAGGGAAGAGCAGCCAGGGGGCCAGGGCAAGTGAGGCCGCCATCTCTCCCCCAGGCCTCCTCTGCTCAGGGGAACCCCACTCCCAAACCCACAGCCAGCCCCCAGCTCGGCCGAGTGCCCAGAACCTGCTCGTGAACGGCCAAGGGTCGGAGAGGCTCAAGGCCCTGGACCCTCTCTCCAGACCCACTCAGGACCCCAGGGGTCCGCAGGGCCATGCCACCCCCAGACTGGTACTTCAAGGGGAGCCAGGTTCCCGCCCACCCCGAGGCCCCCGGGCAAGGCCTGTCTCTCCTTCGGGCGTGATGAGAAAGTGCGGTGACTGCTGCGCCGGGGTCCTCGGCCTGGGTCACAGGCTTGGGAAGAGCCGTGGCCGATACAGGAGACACGAACCCTTGCCACGCTGTTTCCCCTCCACTGCTTACAGGCGGTCGCGGGTGACCTGAGAGCCAAAGGGCAGGATGCAGCCCGCCCAAGCCCAGCCTGTCCCTCTGTCCTCCTGTCCTCGCCATCCAGGCCTGTGGGGAGCAGTGGGGGGGAACAGAGGCAGCTGGCCTGGGGGCCCCGCCGCACCTTGGTGGCTGCAGAGAGGTGACTGGGTCTCCCTGTTGCAGCCCCTGAGGGCCCCCGTGGGCTCCCCTTCATGGAGCTTGGGCTGTGCATCTGCCCAGAGAGGTCCAGACCTGTCACCAGCCCAGGAAGGACAAAGGGGGTGTGGGGCCTTTTTACTCTACCTCGGCCTCATCCTCTGCCCTCCAGACTGGGAGACAAAGGACTGGGTTTTAAATCCTGGTTTTGTCCACCATTAGCCCAGCTATAAAACTTGGGTGGGGACTGGTTCTGTCCGGGACTCAGTTTTCTCACCTGTAAAGTGGGAGCGATAGGGTGTGGCAGGGCTGTGGGCTGGGAGAAGTTACATCCAGGGCCATCTGGGAAGCACCCAGGAAGCCCCACCCCACCTAGAGACCCTGAGGCCCTGGGCTGCGGGATCTGCTGGAGCAGGACAGGGGCCGTAGCCCTGTGAACCCCCGAGGGGCCCCGCAGAGGCGGATGGAGTCCCGGCAGCCCGCGTGCTTCCGGCCCGCATCACGCCTGATCCCCGCGCTGAGACCTCTCCCCACGGAGGCGCCCGGCCAAGTCCGCTGCCCCGGGCCGGACACTGAGGACAGCCGGGCCAGTGCAGAGCCTGGGGGACGCAGCTTGCTCCCTACTCAGTCCTTAAAAGTCCACAGGGCCTGGGTGTGCTGGGCTGCGTTCCGAGCATGCCACAGAGCGGGGCCAGCTGGAGGTGGCCGGGAAACGCTCCCCTCGAACGCTCCCCGGGGAGGGGTCACAGCGCAGGGGCCTGGAGCACAGTGACTCCGAGCTCCAGCCCCGTGGGAGGACGTGGGAGGGCGAGGGGACCCTCGGGAGGGGACGCGGGGGAGGGGCTCTGCTCTGACAGACTTAGTGGAGGGGAGGAGGCCCCGGAGGAGGGCTCCCGCGGAACGCTGGGCCTCCCTTTCCTCCCCTCGGGTCTCATTCCCTCTCCACACTCGTGCCCCCGCCCCGTGCCCTCTACTTTCAAACGCCTGGGCCCGGCCACGCTGCCGCTCCTCCACCCAGGCCTCGGTGAACTCCAGGGCAGAGTGCCCCACGCCTATGGCCCTTGTGAAGACACTCCCAGGTCCAGAGAGCTGCCAGGCATCCTGACCGGCTCCTGTGCCATGAGGGCACCCTAGGAGGTGCTCCGGGTGCAGGGAGCTCCTCGCAGAGCATTGGGCGGTGCTCTCTGTGGGTTTGAGGTCCTCCCCTGGAGGAGGAAGTGAGTCCCTCAAGCTGGGGTTTTTATTTGATTGGTTTTGGGGTTTTTTTGTTTGTTTGTTTGTTTGAGAGGGTTTCACTTTGTAGTTCAGGCTGGCTCTGAACTCACTATGTAGCCTAGGCAAGCCTCTAACTCAGCAATCCTCCTGCCTCTGCCTCCCGAGTGCTGGGATGACAGGCATGAGTCACCACGCCCAGTATTGTTGTATGTGGTTACCAGGGATCGAACCAGGGCCCTTGCGTTTGCTAGGCAGGCATTGGAAACACCGAGCTAAATCTCTGGCCCGTGTTTGGGTTTTTTGAAACAAGGTCTTGCTGTGTATTCCAGACTGGCTTTGAACTATGTAGCTCAGGCTGGCTTCAAACTCATGGCGATTCTCCTGCCTCAGCCTCCCGGGTGCTGGGATCACAGGTGTGCAGACCATGGCTGGCCTCAAGCTGGGTTTGAAGGAGAAGAGGATCAGATCAAGAGACCTGGCTGTGGAACTGGGGGTGGCCATGAAGCAGGCAGCTGTGTGGCAGGTGCCAGAGTGGGAAAAAGAGTAAGGGGCCGGGGCTACCGTCCCAGCCTGGCAAGTGTCGCAGAGGAGAAGGACTTGGGCTCAGCAGTAACAAGAAGGGAGGGAGGTTCCTGTGAGCCTCAGCCCCCAACTGAGTTAAGGGTGAATCTGGCTGCCCATTCCCAGGTCTCATAAACCCAGTGGGGCTGCAGGCCCCTGGGCCTCCTACCCTGCACCCCAATCCTCTGGTAATGGCAGTTGCCCTGGAATTGCTCTTTAGCTACATCTCTTCCTAGGAACAAGTCCTGGGGGGCAGGGGGAGGGGTGCTGGCCAGGAGTATGAGGGTCACCACGGGGAGACCCCCCTCCTGGTCACCAGATGGCCCTGGTCCTGCGGGAAGGGCTGGTTGGGCTGAAGTTTCCTCATGCTCCAAAGAGAGTTGGGAGAACCCTAGGCAGAGCCCTGAGGCTTATGTCACCCACGCTGCCCTGCTGCTTGATATAGACTCTGTTTTCCCATCTGTAAAATGGGTCTATTTTCTCACTGGCTCCTTTGACCCCATTTCCCAGCTTTCATATTCTCTGCTGCTATCAAGGCCTCCCTGGGGTCCAGAGAACTGTCCGGCTCAGTCTCTGGAAGAAGCACTGTTCCACAGAAGAGGCAGCTGGTGGGTCTACAAGGTGCTACAAAGAGGGCTAGGGCTGGGCAGAGCTGGGGGATTAGGCCGGAAGGGCAGTGTGAGGAGGAATTTGGAAACTTTTAGAACCTTGACAGGCCCGTGAGTCAGTGGGCAGATGGAAGCCATTAGGCACTGGCAGGAGGCGCAGCAGGGCAGGATGGTAACCAGGAGCAGGGAGCTGAGCTTCGGGCTCAGACCTGAGGCACTGGGCGGGTCTGCGGCTGGTGTGCAGGTTCGAGGCACCAAGCCAAGCTGTGTACATGGCCGGAAGACTCAAGAGGCTCGGAAAGGGAGCCCAGGCTGAAAAGGGGGGGGGGGCGCTGGTTGGGAGCCTGCATGCTGTTCAGTCAGTCACGAAAAGTTCCCATCGCCTGACTCCCCACAGCATCCACACTGCCTGCCAGCAGCCCCTTGGACCTGCCCTGTGTTTTGACAAAAATCCACGCGCCCGACCATCCTGCATTCCCGGTGGGCACAGCTGATCTGGGTCCCTCTGGCGTCTCTACATCCGAGAGGAGAAAGCAAAGAGGAAGTCATTTTCCAAGGAATTCCCATTGAAAACACTTGTCACGTGCCTCCTCCAGCCAGGTCCCTGCTATTTCTGGGTGTCACCCTCCAGGGCTTTCCAAGCCAGCAGGGAACAGTGGCTGTTGCACGTGGCCATGGAGAATCGCCACCATGAGTGGCAGAGAGGACGCCACCAGAGCTGGGGTGATAGCATCAGGGTCAGGAGGCCATGGGCAGGCGGCCACGGAGAGCCAAGCAAGAAGAGGCGGCGGCAGGTCTCAGAGAGAGAGGGGAGGAGACTCGCCCTCTTAGAACACTCACTGTGGGTTTGGAGTGCGGAGAGGCAGGAACAAGAGGAAGTGCAGGTGACATGCTCCAGGCATAAGGGAGAGGGAATAATGGACAGGTGGCCCCCAGGGGGAAGGGTGGTGTTGGGGACACATATACTGCCTCTCCCGGGTCTCAGGGTGCTGGAAATCTAGCTACAGGCACTTTAGCCCTCCTCAGACTCCCTCCATCGACCCACCGGTGATACCTATCTGTAGAGCAGGTCAGCAGAGCCCTCACATTGACCATGACCATGGAGCACTGAACCCCGCCTGTTCGTTCCCCCACCCATTCTCTCAGTGTTCAGAAAGCATTTTCTGACGGCTGCTCTGTTCCAGGCACTGCCAGACTTGATGGTCCTGTCTAAGGAGGGGTGCAGAGCATCTGGGTGCCATGGCAACAATCGGGGAGGATCGTCCACCTGGGGAGACCTGGAAAGAGCATCCCTGAAGGCGAGTCTCATATGAGCAAGCAGACAGCACCCGGGGAGGAGGTGGGCATGGCATGGATATGGTGGGGAGAGCCTGGGGGGAGCCTGGGGCCCACAGGGAGAGATTGGGGTGTGGGGGAGTCACCGAGCCACCTTTGGATCTGACTGCAATATCTAGGTGCACCTCAGAGGAAAAGGCCTAGAAGTACTATCAACACAGAGCAGGCAGCTGAAGCCTTTAATTAGTCTGAGTCTCCAACACAAGGCCAGAGAGTTCCTGACTTTCTCATGGATAAGATGGAGAACCCCTAGAAGCTTTGTGAAAGGAAGGGACATGACCAGATTTAGAAGAATTATTCGAGCAGCAAAGAGGAGGCTGACTCAGACAGAGCTGAAGAGCGAGAGACCTAGGACAAAGAATAGAAATGTCACCCTAGAAGTCTAGACCCAACCAATGACCAGCACAGAAAGAGAGATCATGGAGCAGACCCCTGACAGCAACTGACCTAGGCTAAGTGTCACAAGTGAGTCTCACTTTATGGAAATGGGAGCTTGACATATTTGTTTGTAAATAAGGTTTATGGTAATGCTTTATGTCCAATCCTGTTTTAAATAACCCAACCCAAAAAAGAAATTAAGAAAATGTAATTTACAGTAGCACCATAAAGCATAAAATATTTAGAAAAACATTGATCAAAAGAAATATAAGACTTGGGGCCAGAGATTTAGCTCAGTGGTTCTGGCACCTGCCTCACAAATGCAAGGTCCTGAGTTCGATCCCTGGTAACCACATACAATGCTGGGCATGGTGATTCATGCCCACCAGCCATCAATACCACATACCACAGTGCTGGGTAGGGTGGCTCACGCCTGTAATCCCAGGACTTGGGAGGCAGAGACGGGAGGATTGCTGAGTTCGAGGCTTGCCTGGGCTATGTAATGAGCTCAGGGCCAGCCTGAACTACAAAGTGAGACCCTGTCTCAAAAAAAAAAAAAAAAGAAAGAAAGAAAGAAAGAAATATAAGAGTCATACATCAAAGACTAAAAGGCATCATTAGAGAATTTAATAATCTAAATAAATGGAAAGACATCCCATGTTCATGGATCAGAAGACTTAATACTATTAAGATGACAATTCTATCCAAAGCTGATGACAATGCTAACAAAAACAGATTCAGTACAATCCCTATCAAAATCCCAGTGGCATTTTCTGCAGAAATGGAAAAACCCAAAAACCTAACAATTTTATATGAAATTTCAAGGGACCCTGCATAGCCAAAATAATATTGAAAAAGAACAAAATTGGAAGACTCATATTTCCTGATTTCAAAACTTAAGACGAAGCTACAGTAAGGACAGACATATAAATCAATAGAATGAAATTGAGAAATAAATCATCACATAGGATGCCAAGACCACTCAACAGGGAAAGAGGAGTCTCTTGGCAGGGCCAGGGGGATCATAAACACCAAGATTATATAACAGATGGGACCACTATGTTTCCAGATGCAAAAGAGTGAAATTGAGCCCCTACCTCACACCATATACAAAAATTAATAAAATGGATTGGAGACCTAAAATAAGAGCTAAAACTATAAAAGCTGTTAGAAGAAAACATAGAAATAAATCTTCACAATGTTGGATTTGGCAATGGTTTCTGAGATATGAGGCCAAAAGTACAAGAAACAAAAGAAAAAATAGATACATCGGACTTTATCAAATTAAAAGCTTCAAAGGGCTCAATCAAGAAAAAAAATCCCAAGGCCTAAAGGAGGAGAGAAAATATCTTGCAAATTCTATATTCAGGGGCCTTACGAGACTACTATGAAAGACTGCTCTTGGAAACTTTTCCACAGTAGGGTAAAGGGAGAATGACCTTGCCCTGTGGGTGGAGAAGGGGTGTCCTGCTGGGCCCTTCATGGAATGAGTGTCCAGCAAGGACTGTCCATACAGGAAATGAGGAAAAGGAAAACGGGGGAGAGGGCCACACTTGTCCCCATGGCAGCCTCTGTTCTCTGGAAACTTGTTCACAAATTCCCCGAATTCCCCCACATTAATTTTAGAATGAGTCCTCGAAACCGGAGGAGGCCAAGGGCCGAGGGACGGCTCGGCGCCAGTGCGGGCAGCGCTCAGTGAGGAGCCGGCGTGAGGGAAAACTGTGCAGCCTGGCCTGGTCTCCCACCCGGGCCTCATCCGTGGGAAGGTCACGGGAGGCACAAGCTAAGGCCAAGCCCCGTGCAGGGTGCGGGCCCAGGCGAGCGGCCAGAAGGTCCTAGGGCCTGCGGCCTTGGTTCCCACTGACATCAGTTCAAGGTGTCAGGGGGCCTGAATCATCGGGGCCAGGGCCAGCCCCTCCCGGGGGGAGGACATAGCAAAGACATGAGGCCGCCTGAGCAGGCGGCCCTGGGCTGGGCTGGACACAGCGCCTGTTTTACAGAATTAGCAAATGCGACCCGCCACAGGGGGAGGCAGAGATGTCATCGTCCTGGATTCCAACGGGCTGCTCTCCCCCCACCTTTCTGATTCACAAAATTAATTCCAACAGCTAGAGAGAGGAGCCTGTCTACAAGGCCAGGGGGTCATAAACACTGGGAATCTTAGCAGCCCCAGCCAGGCCGCCGGAGGCTGGGGGGGCCTTCCAGGACTGACTTATCTGGGCTCCTCATTAATGGTGTGGAAAGAACAGAGTTTGCCCAAACCCCCAGGGTGAGTGCTGACCTACATCAGGCAGGGATTGCCCAAGCCGAAGACAGACCACAGGGGACTGTCCAGGGCTCGGTCCCCTACCCAGCCATCGAGGGAAGCTTCTCTCTCTGCAATAGGGGTGACCCTGGCCGACATCCAGGCCCACTGGGGCTGAGGCGGCCATGACTGTCTGCCCTCCAGGGTGGCAGACTAAGAGACAGGTCCCCGACCAGGAAAAAGAAGGTCCTTCCCAAGTGCCTGTGTGTGCTCACGGACACTCAGACACCTGGCCCGTGCTTCTGATCCAGCACACTACCTGTACCCGGCTTTCCAGGCAGGGGGAGCCCAAGCTAGGCACGTGGGGCCGGGTCAGGCTCACGGTCCCCAGCCAGCCCAGACATCATGATGGCGTGAGCCCAGCATGCCAGAGGCATGAACTGGCCCCATAAAGCGGGGCTCCTTCTCAGCAACATCGCCCTGCAGTGAATCCACCCTGTGCGTCTCCCCCAAGCCCAGGCAAGCATCTTTCTGCATTCCGGACGCCTGCTTGCCCCGACACTGAGCAGGAGCCCCGCTCCGTGCAGAGCCCATCCCGCTAAGGGGAACAGCAATCAGGGCAGCTGGCACGCTCTGGGCTGTCCCGAGACTCCGGGTCTCGAGAACATCATCCAAGCAGCCTCTGGGACCCCAGCAAAAGGGCGCCGCGGGCAGAGGAGGCTGTGATGGGAGGCAGCTGGCGAGAGGGCGCGGCGTCCAGGTCGGAGGCACGGCCAGGGCCCCCACAGACCAGCTGGAGGAGCCTCCCCTGGGAAGCCCTCCGGCTCCCAGCTGCAGGCTCGCGCCTGCCAGCGCTGGGACAGACACAGACGGGCCGGGACTGGCAGCAGCTGCCGCTGGGAGCCTGCCGAGGCCCGGGCTGGAATGAAGGAGAGACCTGTCCAGCGATGAGATCAAGGCGATGGCACCACCGTGTCCCCCAGGGAGCCGAGCTCCGCGTCCCAGGACATTCCAAACTCTGCGAACAAAACATGCGGTGGGAGGCTGGCCAGCCTGGGCTGGTGCCAAGCGGCCCCCGACCCCTCCCGTGGGCAGGGGGGCTGTCCCGGCCCCAGCAGGGGGACCGGCTGGGAACGGAGCACACGCTGCCGGGAAAGCTGCCCACACAAGTCGCCTGGGGACGTCGCATCCAGACACCTGCCACGTTCCCTCGGCAAGGCTACACCCGTGGCCGTCCGCCTGGCAAGCGCTGTGCGCGGTGCTGCAAGGGACCCAATCTGTGTTGCCACCTGCGCCAGGCGGGCCAACTTTGCAGACACCTTCAAAGACACAATAAATTTTACAGCCGCTGGAGGCAGCTGGACCTGGCTGGCTTCCCCGTTAGATAGGAAACCAGGGCCCACCATAGGATCTGCTGGAGGCCACACGGTTCCTGGGGACCGCAGCAGGACTCTCGGGACCGCCACCCCCCGTGCCTGAGTCCGTTCAGTGACACTGTGCTGGCAGCAGAAGGCCCCGGAGACCTGGCTCGGCCTCCCCGGACAAAGCCAGCTCCACGGCTGTGCCTCAGGAATCAGCAAGTTCAGCCCCTTCATCCTACGAGTGGGCAAACTGGGGCAAAATAGGTAGAGGAAACAGTCACGGGGCAGCGGGGGGCAGCCAGTGAGGCAGCTCTGAGGTCAGGAGAGGAAGGGAACTCTGGGCGTGGCCAGGAAGAGGTACGCTCCTCCTGCAAGGCCCCCCGGGAGAGCCTCGACAGAGCAGCGATGAATCCACATGAGGAAAACCAGGGCAGAATCAGGCCACTGGCGTGAGGCCTGCTGCCCACGGGACCTGCCAGCTGCCCTTTCTCCACCCTGGGCCTCCGTGTGGCCATCAGTACTACAGGAACAAGGAAGCTGCTCCCACCTGGCCAGCATGTCTGGAAGCTCAGACTCGCGTGGCGCATTGCTCTGAGAACTGGGTCAGACAGCCCAAACCTGACCATCACTAGGAGATCCGCGGTAGCTGCCGCTGGCAGATGGGGGCCAGGGGCAAGGTTCAGAGCTGGCAGGGGCTGGAGGAGCAAAGGAGAACACAGACAGAGAGCATCTTGGGGTGGCCACTTAGACCCCGTCCATAAACATGGGGACACAAGGTCAGACTGACCGTGATGCAGGCAACACAGCCCAGGAAAGGTGTCATTTGCAGCCGGGGTGACCCTGGGACCCAAGTCCAGCCGTGATGAGGAGGTCAGGGGAGGAGCTGAGCTTAGTCCTCTCCGTGTGTTCATCCCCCGAGGGCCAGGCGGGCTCTGGTCCCCAGGCAGGCATCGGGAGGCAGGACCAGCCTGCTGGCCCCGTGCTGACTCCCAGCGATCCTGGCCACCGAGGTCTCTGCTTGTACAGACAGTCCACGCTTCAGCCGGAGCAGGTCACGCTGACCGTGGGCCTGACAAGCAGCCTCTCCCAAGGAGCAGCCTTGTCTGCCCACTCTCCGGCCCCTCCCAACAGCTACAGGAGGTTTCTCAGAAACCAGTAGGCATCAGCAAATTGAGGGTCAAGCGTGAACAGAAAGAGAAGCTCAAGGAGGAATCCTGCCCTCCCCCAGGAAGGTTTACTGAGCACTTACTATGTGCTGGGCCCTGGGCCAGGTGTGGGACCACAGAGGGGAGGAAGGCAGGGCCTGAGGCTCCAGGGAGAGGATGGTACCCAGAGATCCTTGAGCCAGGCAAGCCCAGGGTGACCCAGGAGCCTCCATCAGCAGAAAGGAAGTCAGGGGCCAGGGGGCCAGGAGCAGCTGAAGACAGAGGGAGGGCCCGAAAGGAGGGGTTTGTGGCACACTGGAACCAGGGGACACCAGGGACCCCAGAGCCCACCGTCTGCCCTGCCAGGTTTTGGTGGAGACGCAGAATGAGGGCTAGGGGCCATTTTCACCTTTTAAAAACCTCAGACATCCGGCGTGGAACACCGGAGCCAAACTGCTAGGAGAGACAGAGGCCCTGCAGGCCCCTCCTGACGTCAATCGGGTTCTCTTTTGTGTCTGCGGCTTTGACAGGACGAGGCCAGATTAGGGGGCTGAGCTGAGCGGGCGGGAGAGGAACCCTGGGCCAGCGCCACCCATTCCTGGGACCTGCTGCCCATCTATACAGCTCCTGGGGGTGGCTTAGGGCCCCTGCTGGTGGCAGGACAGGAGCTGGGGAGCACCTGGCTCCTGTGTGGATTCCTGGCCCTCACCTGGCCCAGGCCTGAGCCCCCATGTTAAAGCCACACCGGTCAGAGGCTTTGCATCAGACACTACGGGGGACACTGTCAGCCACTGTCGGCAGAGGACGCTGCCCTCGCTAAGAAGGACACCCACCCATGCCACCTCCCACCCTGTGGGAGCAGTGTCGCAGCCCATCCTGCTCTGCAAGGCGTCTGGGGTCGGAGAGCCGCTGGTGTGGGCTGCGGGCAGGGACACAAATGCAGGAGGGAGGCGACAGGGCCACTGTTGAAGCATGCGGCCCCATCAGCTCCACACGAGGGCCCTGTCCCAACGCAGTGTCTCGTCTGACGCCAGCCTCGACCTCCACCCCAGATGAGGCTCTCACTGGACTCCAAATCACCCCCGCCCCGACCCCAGACTAAGTCCCATCTGTGCTCCGGATCAGCCCTACACCCAGAATGAGCTCCAGCCTGGAAATACAGGCCGATGCCTGAGCCCAGCACAGCCTAAGCCGTGGCCCCAATCCCAGTCCCAGGCTCGCTCTGGCTGCTGACTCCAACCCCAGCCGGAGCCTGACCCCACTGCGGAGCCTGGCCAGCCAGACAGGAGCACCAACCCCTCTGCTGCCTGACAGGCCACAGGTCCTCGGGACATGAGGCCACGCAGGTCGTGGGAGGGTGGGAGAGAGCAAGACCCTGGCACATGACGTCCCCTGGCCAGCCCTGGCCGTGTGGGTTATCAGAGGGGCTCACAGCCTGCCCTCTGTCTGGACAGATGAAAGGGGCTGAGCAGGGCTGTCCTGGGGACGTGGATGCACACAGGTCTTGCAAGGAAAGGAGGACGGACCCAGGGAGGCGTCAGGACCTCAGAGGCCCCTTCCACCAGGACCCGGCCCGTGTGAGGTGCAGCGTGGGAGCCCCGGGCTCTGCCTCCCCCAGGAGCAGCAGATGCTGGGGAGGGAGCAGTTGGTTCTCAGTGGAACTGAGAGCTGCCGAGTCCTGGGGAGCCCCTGCCTGAGGGGTTCCCTCCGAGGCCCCAGGGAGCCTCCACCGGCCCGTGCCACAGTGTGAGAACAGCGCTCGCAGCGGGCCCTGGCGCGGTGGCGGGAAGAGATCAGCAGGAAGGAATGCGCTGTCCCGGCCAGTGGACCAGACGGGCCGCGCGAGAGGGCGCAGTGAGCGGCTGGGAAGGTGGGAGCCGGACGGAAAACAGAGATGTGCCCTGGCGGCTCGCCAGCCCGCACCGGCCCAGCCATTGTTCACAGCGCAGGGTCAGGTGCACCGGCGCGGCCCGGCTGGCTTCCTTGCACTGTGCTCCCCGTCCCAAGCCCAGCCAGGGCCTCGCCTCGCCTCCGTGTCCCCACCGCCCCGTCACAGTCCTCCTCTCACCCCCAGATGCGGGCCCTTCGCTGAGCCTCATTCCCTCAACACACCGGGACTCTGTGGTCGACACGGGGTGTGGTCGCTGATCCTGGCCCCGGCCGGCCCACCTGCGCCACCAGGAAACTCGTTGGAAAGGCCGATTCCCACGTCTACGCGTCAGGGCCTCGGGGCTGGGCAGGTGGCCTGTGCCAGCAAGTCCTCCCGGGGGTGTCCCCAGGTTGGGGAGCTGTGACTTAGAGCTGGGGTGTGTCTCGAGAAATTGTGGCCTCAATGCCGGAGAAGGCCTCCTTCTTGCCCCTACGTGGGAACAGAGCCCTGAAGCGATGCCCTCTGAGGAGGCACAGATGCGCAGGGGGCTGGTCCTGCAGGGGCAGCCCGTAGCGGGCCAGCCTGGCTCAGCTAGACCCAGCGAGGACCAGTGAAGCTGATGCGACCAGGGGTTCAGGTCACTGCGGGGTTCGACCCACAGGACTAGGACCTGCCCCCCGGGCGGTAGGGGAGAGCTGGGAGCCCAGCGTCATCCCACTGCCCAGGAAGTGAGCGGCGGCCCCGGGAGCTGGGCCAAGCCTCCATCCTCAGAACTGCAGCCCGGCTCAGGTGCCAGGTGTCTGCGCGCTGTCCTGGCACCTCCAGTAACCTCTTCACCGAACCCAGGTGAGGACCCAGAGAGACACAGTGCGAGGCTACCGCGGGGTGTCTGGGGCCACCAGTTGTAGGAGGCGACAGGAAGTTGCGGGGTGAGCACTCCCGTGTTCCGAGTCAACAAGACTCAACCCAGAAGCCTCCTCGTGGAAGCGGATCCCTCCCGGGGCCGGATGGCCCGTTCCAGAGCTGCACGGCTGCTGGACGGCTTCCCAGCCACCTGGGTCTCACCCAGCACTGGCCACAGGTGACCTAACTGTGCCTTGTGCTTCAGGAACGAGTTAGAGAGCCGGACAAGGCGGGTCTAATCTCCTTGTCCCGGCTCCCTTTGGGGCCTGGGAAGAGAGGACCAATCATGGGGCCGCATCTAGCTCGACACCGGCACCAAACACTCAACACAGGAAGAGAAGCCTTTACCCACAGCCACCACCTCTGCTGGGTGACTTCGTGTTTCAAGTCCTCAAACCCCACGGTTAACTCAGAATGGTGGCGCACCCCGGTGACCCCACTCCTCGGGAGGCTGAGGCAGGAGGATGGACATCTCTCAACCTCTAGGGGACCCTAGCTCTGCAGCCACGGTCCCCCAAAAAGTGTCATCAAGAGGGAGCCTGAGAGGAGGGACAAGCTTCCTCCGCTGGGCAGGAGGCTGGCCCTATCACCCTCCGGCCAGCAAGGAGGGTTGGGAATCCGCCAGCTTCCCCGACAAACATCCAGTCCTGTTTTTCACTGGACTCGAATTCCCAGGCCAACTCAGGTCTACAGCTGAGTCCCAGACTGCCCAGTCCACCCCCGTCCTTCTGCGGCCCCAGGGCCCCAGGGCGACCTCCTAATCCCCACCCAAGGCCCTGGAGGTTCTGGTCCTCCTCTGGGTGAGGAGCGAAAACACAGCTAGCACTCCCGCCCTCGGCTCCGCTCGGCCGCCTTGGGAAGCAGGACAATACAGGGAAATGTTTGTACCCAAACAGCCCCAGCTCCAGGAACTGCCGGTCCTGCCCAGGAAAGCCAGCTCCGGGCTCCACCCTGTGTAGACAGAGGCTGGAGGCGCAGCCAGGCGTGGGGTCACCAAACCCACAGGGGTCCATTTAGGGGACAGGGGACGGCAAGGCCTTCCCGGCTGACTCAGAAAAGGGGCTCCCAATATCGAGCTATGCAAACACCTCATGGTCATTTTTTATCTGAGGCCCGTGTCCCTGGGTCGGTCTGGCAGAGATAAGAAAAGTAGCCCTTGGACTTGATTTGAAAGGGGGATTCATTCCCTCTGCACTTGGGGCGGCTGGGTGCTGGCCATCCAGCACCTGCAGAGAGACTCCAGTCTCTGAAGAGAGGTACACGGGGAATCGGGGGGTACAGCCCTGGCCCCTGCCGGAGCCCCCCTGAGGAACGGCCCGGGGCCCCACGATCCACTGTACCGTCATGTGACACCCTAGTGAGGGGTCAGAGAGTACAGTGTACAAGACCAGACATCTCTGTCCCCACGATTGTTTCGTTTCATTTTTGCGTGGTGGGTTTGAACCCAGGGCCTTTGCCCCGAGGTACATCCTTGCTTCTTTTACCTTTGGAGAGTCTCTCTAGGTTGCTAAGTTGCCTGGACTGGGCCGAAACTTGACAAGCCTCCTGTCTCAGCCTCCCAGAGTGCTGGGATGACAGACTGTGTCATTGTGCACCTGGCCGCCTCCTTGTTTATGAAAACTCGCCTCCCCACCAGCTTCCACTTCCGGTCTCTCTGTGTCCCTTGCAGATTTCAACACTGCCCTAAGGTGACAGCTGCCAGGTGAGAGCCAATGTTCAGGAAGAGCGGAGGTCGGCCCCTGGTTCAGAACACAAACACATCCCCTGCGGCGGCAGGTGACCTCTGCCCCAGGGCAACTTCCTGTCTCCCGGAGCGGGGAGCCATCGGGGAAGTTGCCGGTGACCCCAGGCTCCAACCGTGGCCCCGGTGGGCTGGACCACGGCTGCCCTGACGGCCTCGGAGGATACCAGGGCTGGGCCAGGCGGCATCTGCAGGGGCAGCTGAGGTCACGGCAGCCAGCCTGTCTGTCACAGGCCCTCACGCCCACCTCGCCCGCCCGCCGGCCCGTGTGCCAGACTGTGTGTTTTTGTCTTTTCCTTCAAGGGGGAGGGATGCGGCTCCAGCCCTTGGGTGATGAGTTAAGTGACAATGAATTTGAACCACATGGAGGGAAAGTGTTTTGGTAAAAGCAGTGGGGATTTCATCAGCCCCCACCCCCCAGACAGGACAAAAATAGTGCCGGCCAAACAGGCTCTGACCCACAGGCCTGGCCCCATTTCACCGCCCCTAGTCCTGGAGAGAGGCTTCGGGTGGCCTCTTTCCCTCGATCTGGGTTTCGTAATCCTTCCTTGTTGTTTTGGTCGCCTGTTTGTTGACTGGCCTGGTTTGTTGGGGAGAGTTTATTCCCCAAGAACTCAAAGCCACTGGGCCTTAGAGAGCGTGAGGCCAGGCAGGGAGACCCTCTCTCTGGGTTTCTAAAAAAGGCTCACGGACCCTGGCTGGACCAGGACACTGGCACGGTTACAGCCTGGTGACCATCCCAGGAACCCTGTGGCTTTGGGGGACTGGGTCCAGGGGTGTGCTCTGCCCAGGCAAGAGCTGGACGATCAGTCAGCATCTCAAGTTCAGCCCACTCCTTCAAGGGGGAAACTGAGGCCAGGGACAGGTTGCAGGTGAGCCCACCTGCCAGGCCTGTGCGTAGCACAGTCAGAACTCAAGCCAAGCGAGGTCTTCGGGTCCCCAGCCCAGATCCCGGCCTCAGAGCTTCTTTCATGAGGGGAAGCGCTGAGAAAGGGAGGCTCGGGGATGGAAACGGAGGCAGGTGGCCCCCACCTCAGGCTGGCTCCGGAGCAAGCAGGGGCTCTGCCTCCCTGAGCCCCTAGAATGAACCTCTCCTTTGCTCAGGGTTGGGTTGGCCATGGGGACGTGGCTAGCGACCCATGGAACAGGAACGGAAAGAGCCGAGGGCCACCCTGGGGAGACGTGAAGGCAGAGGCCGTGGCCCTGCCCGCCCACAGTCACATGGGAAACCAGCCCAGCCCAGACCCTGCCGCCCACCGGTCAGGGCCACGGCGACAGCCCTGCGCAAGGCAGGCTGTGGGAACCGGGGAGTCACGCCGCTTGGAGGACCTGTCTCCCGTCCCCGGGACTCAGGCTCCAGCACAGCCCCACAGCCTGGAGAGCCAAGCTCCTCTCGGCCTCCGGGCCCTCTGCCCCGCCGCTCCGCTGAGCTCCCAGGGCCAGCCCAGCCTCTGGGACTCCAGCAGAGGACCCGTTTGCCTCCTTCCTGCCTCAGACTCCCCAGCCAGCCAGGCCAGAGCACCCTGAGAAGTACGGGCGGGGAACCCTCCTGTCCCTGCCGCACCACCGCCCCAGGGCCCTGGGGGACACCCTTGTGACCTGGCCTGCTTCGCCATCTGGCTTCCAGAATCCAGCTCTTTCCCTGTCTGAGTTCCTCGGGCCACCCCCTCCATGGTCCTGACCACCTATGTGCCAGGCTGCAGACAGTGAAGGCTGGGCAGCAGGGGTACCAGGCTGGGCCTAGAAGGCCTGATGCCACCCCTAGTTCGGAGGCAGTAGGCATCCCCAACACCTCTGGAGAGCCCAGTGCCCCAGTTCAGGGCCAGATATCACGCTACAGCAGCAGACCCCCAACTCTGCCCCCTGCAAAGCACAGGCTGGCACATGGGGGTGCAGGCTGCAGAGGGACACTGTGCTCTGGCACTGCACACCTCATCTGAAGCAGCTGGGGACAGAACGTAATGTGCGTGCTGCAGCTCTGGCCACCCTGCTTCTCCCTGGCCAGGCCCAGCGGCCCCACCCTCTGTACCTCCCTGCTGTAGACCAGCTTACACAGAAGCAAATGGAGCAAACACTGAGGGCTTCGTGGCCATGCTGCCAGCTTTGAACCCCAGCTCTTGAGCCTCAGTTTCCTCATCTGTGAAATGGGCTCGCGATACCCATGGTTCCTTATCCAGGGCCTCTGGAACGCACTGACCCAGCAGAGCCTGCAGGAGGGTATCTGGCCCACAGACAGGTCACCATCCATGCTCGCCCTGGCTGTTTGTTATTTGTGTCTTGGGCCTGCATGGTGTTGACTCACATTTTCCACAGCAAGGAGGCCGAGAGGAAGGCACACAGGCTGCGGTTTCTGCCGCCTGCTGCTCCAGGCCCCAGGCTGGAGGTCCAGCCACACGGGATTCCATTCTGCTGGGCCAGCAGTGCCACGATAAGGCTGCACCGCAGGACGCAGACCTGCCAGGCGCCTGGGCATCCTCTGCGCACCCTCGCACCCGGCACCCACGTGCCAAGCCTTCATCCTCTTCTCTTCTCGTATCTGGGCCCGAACTTGGAGGAGACGGAGCGTGGGACTCCACACCTCGGAGTGCGGGGCCTTCACAGGAGCACTGGGGGTGTCCCACAGCCACAGCCCCCATGGGCGATCGCCTCCGCACCCCTGACAGAGAGCGCCCCAGTAGCTCAGGATGGGCACGTGTGCCCAGGGGGGCTGTACGTGTCCAGCAGCCCCCAGAGAGGGCACCCGGGCACTGGGTCTCTGCCCAGGCTGGGCTCTCCCCACACCACCCAGTTCCCTCTCTCCTCCCAGGCTGGGCCCCGCCTGCAAGCACGTGTGCTGACTGGGAAGGGAGAAGGGGTGCAGCACCCTCGGAAGTGACAGGAGGTGGGCTCCGTGCCCGCAGCCCATGGTACCCCTTGCGATGCCGAGGCCTCCCAGGAGGGGGCGCCAGCTGACAATCCAGGGTCCCT
>PVIC010015040.1:0-23095 GCA_004025085.1 Thryonomys swinderianus
AAAAAAAAAAAAAAACCCAGACAGCCGCTCCTGAGAAGCGACCTGCGCCTCACGATTGAATGAGCGCAGGCATGAAGAGCTGTGCGAAGTGATGACAGATACAAAAATCCTTGAAGCCAGCAAACCCCGACTGTAACAAGCAGCTGAGGAAGGTGGGCGGGCCGGGCTCCCCGGCTTAGGGCGCAAGTAATGAGTGAGTCGGGAAATTAAGGACACCAGGCCATTCACCCCTAGTGATCTCGGGAAGTGTAAGGTTTATTTTAGGGCAGTGAAACTCTCTGAAGGGTCCAAGCGGGTAAATAGGCTTAATTGGCAGCTTTGTGTGGAAGCTGTACAAGGCGGAGTGGTCAAGAAAACAGCTGGACAAAGAAGCAGCTGGGTTGTGTGTTCCTCCCCTGGAAGCAGATCTTTGGCCTGAGCTGATGGAGAATCTGTGGGGAAGATGTTCCGTATCTCGGAGAGCCGAAGAACCCTCCCCTGGTGCCAGCTCTTGGCCTTTCCAGCCCCAGTATCACAGATTAGGGATAGGACCAGATTTGAGGGGCTCATCCTTTCTGAGACCTGATTCTCCACAAGGGCTTTTCTCTTTGTCCACCTGAAGGGTCTTCACAGTGACATTACCAAAGATATCAGTGTGTCCTCAGGGTCATTACTACCCATCATCAAGGGCCCCAGCTGGTTAATAAGGGTAATATGCATCTTTGGTAAAAATTCTCAAGGTGTGCGAATTTTGTCAGCATGACATAATTGAATTGAGCTGGTTTGAAAGAAAGTTAACTGCAGATTTCAAAGAATGGACAGCTTTATGTTGAGGAGTCCACAGGCTCATCCTATGCCTGGGATCCCCTGCTCCTCGCAATCCCACCGAGAGGCTGCCGTTCACTATCTGTAATTTCTGACATAAAATCTAGTGACTTGTCAGTAGAAGCTGCAAGTGTGAGACTGAGATAAGAATTCATAAGACAAATTTGAAGAAAAATATTTACAGAGTGTGAATGGCAGATCAGAATAGGTTAAGGAAGCTTAAGTCCTCCCTACTTAGTATCAGTTCACTTTTTAACTTACCTTAGCTAGAAAAAAAGGATTCAGCAGGTTTAAAAACAGAAATAAACAAAAAAAAAACATTAAAAAAACTAAAACAACATTGCCTCAGATGTCCTTATCTGTAGATGTTTTATGATGGTCTCCTTCACGCATAACCCTGGACACTGCGATGACAGAGCAAAGGGCTCATGAGGGGCAACCCAGCCATCTGGAAAGGGGGTCAGAGGGTCCCTGTGGGGCAGGCAGGAGCCTGCAGTTAGGACCAGCTCTGCCTAGAAGTGCGGTTCTAGTTCTCACCTGTATTTCTCCTATTTTTATACCATATATAAATATAATTGAAGTAACTCTCATGTAGCAAAAAGAAAGAAGACACACACGTGCGCACACATGCACACACACACACACACAACTACATGTAGGGACCTGTGGGAGCTTAAAAGGAAAATATTCTATGTCACAAGAATTACAGACATACCACTTGTAGCATAAAGCAATGATCATGCTGTTATATTCCACTTCCTTATCAGATTAAACTGATTATTTTTAAAACCCAAAGAAAACACAAAATTCATGTAAACACACTTCAACCTCACTAACATTTTAAGACACTCAGTAGAACAATTTATCATAGATATTTTTTCATTCAAGTCATAAAAAATAAAATGAGATTTATGATTGAGTTCACTCTACAAATATTTTAAAAGAGATCACAGTGCAAATTTCTGTTAACTTTCCCCAAATATTATTTTGTGCATCTAAGAAAATATGTATTTCTATTTTATGACAATATAATTTGCATTAAATATAATTTGCCTAATTTATTCTGTTACTACTCATAATTACCAGGGCTAGTAATTTTGGATTGTACATTGATTAAAGGGTTTATAATCCTTGGGGCATAAATCAGAAAAACTTCTTTCTAATAGTTAATGATTTAAGAAGAATACATATAACAATGAATTGATTCAGACATAGGTTCTGGATAATAACAGCATGCTCTGAACACAATTCTTCATATTCTGGAAAGTTTTGAGAACTGATGATAGCTATGATTCTTGAGTACCGATTTTGTCATTTAGTAGATCTATTCATATGCTTACAAATCACTATGACTCTAATCTACAGAAGTATGCAGTTTGTTCTCTAAAAGTGAAATTAAAACTTAATTATCATGTGATACATGGTGAAATGAGACACATTAAATATATCTCTAAAATTTTACAGAATGTATCTTTATTAACTACATTTACAGTGAAAACCTGTGTAAGAGTTCTACTGACAAAATGATGAATCCAAAATTAAGTGAAAATTGCAATAAAAGTATACTTTTCAATATCTCAATTTAATCAATAAAAATACATATTGAAGTTATTCTGCATTCCCATGTAGAAGCATGAATTACTACAGTGATAAAATGCATTAAGTAATTTAGAATTCAGTAAAAGAAATGTCACCTATAATTAATTGATAGCTAAACAAATACTTTATAAAAGCAAATAACCAAGTGATTGCTAAGGTGAGTCATGTGAAAGCCTTTTTTGAGGAAAGACTTCTATATTGGGAGGAAGAACTTACAGATTTAGCATCTCCATTTTAGGCTATGAAGTGTCGTCTTTGAAAAGTCAGAAGTGACAAGAATGGAATCATAGTTAAGAGCAACTTCTTTAGCAAAGTGAAGACAGCTGTGGCAGAAAAATGAAAGCTTCAGTTGTCTCTCGTGTGGGCAAAGCCTAAAGGAGTCAAAGAGCACCTTCAAAAAGAGCAGTGGGAACCTATGAAGGTTCTTCCATGACACAGCAAGAAATTAGAAGGTAAGAAAACTGTACAGAGCAGCATTTCAGCAAGATTGTCTGGGTGGTCGTGAGGATGTGGATAAAATGTGGCCCTCACCCAGGCAGTGGCCATGAAATGAATGGAGGTGTATGAAGAGCTATTCCTCCTCTTTTTTTTAATCTAAGGGATAAAAAGGTGAGACTAATATTCTGCATTTGATTTAGAACAAAAGTAATCAGTTTAATCTTCCATTTTTCTCCTAAAATGTTAGTACTCTGCAGATGGAGAAATGAACCCTTGTTTCTAGTTATGATTGAGAACAAGCGGTCTTCTTTTACAAGACAGAAAGACAAAAAAAAACTCCTTGTAATTTTGTGATGAATGAAGCCACTGAAGGAATCAAGCAGCTATAGAAGAGGACTTATTGGATGGTAGCAGAGATGAGATGATAGCAAAGGAGAGGAGTTTTGCGAAAAGAGGTAGTTAGAAAGTGAAAAACAAAAAGCAAAGATCTGAACTTACGAAGGAGATTCTTTTAAGAAAGAAACAAGAAATGGATTCTAGTATGAACGCTAGAGAGGTGAAAAAAACTAGGAAAGAACCAAAGTGGGATGTGTCCAAAGCAGACGAAGAAGGCTTAGGCTATTGACTCAATAAAATTGAAGAAGATAAGGGGAGATGAAGATGAACGGGGAAGAATCCACGTGAAGAAGAGGAATTGCACCAGAAGCATATTTCACTGAGTCTGCATAGTGAGGCCAGGGTTGGAGCCGCCCCATGTTCACAGCAGATGCTGCTGCCGCACTCTCAGCCCAGAATCACTCCCAGCTCCAGGACAAGGAGCTTGGCGCTGTCTCTTCATGTTTCATTCACTCTCAGATTCGATTCATCATCTCCAACTGCGCTGTAAAAATGGCAAACACAGATGACACATGTCACTCAGGGAATTAATGAAGAACCTAAGTTTCAAGAAAATCTCTCATTAAACATTTTCAACAAAGAGGGAAGTGGGTGTGAGGGAAGACATAGAAATATGTCACTGTCAAAGAGGATCTTAATTTAGCCAGGGAACTGTGTCTTCTAGAATATATTTTAATGAAACATATCTCAAATTTCCATGTTGTGATTTTCCCAGCTTTCTTGGTGTAAAATTGACAAAAGTTGTATGCATTTAAAGTATAAAATATGATGATTTGACATAGAGATCGATTATGAAGTGATTTCCAAAATCAAACTAATTCAAGTATCTACTTCTTATCCATTTTCTATTTAAAAAGCTTGTGGAGTGAGAACCTAAGGCCGTTCTAGCTCATCAAGTTCCAGATACAGAGGACAGGTTGAATCACAGTCAGTCCACTGTGCATTAGGGTCTCAGAATGCGTGTGTTCTTATCACACCTGGATTTTTTGCCTTCCTGCCTGAATCTTCCCCTTCTCTATCCCCTATTTCCTAGCAACCACTTTTCTATTCTCTGTTTCTATGACTTCCAGTCTTGGAGGCTCCACACAGAAGTGAGACTGTGTAGTATGTGTCTTTCTGCATCTGCTATATTTCAGACTCCATAATGCCTTTATTGAATACCACTCACAGAGAAATATAGGAATGCAGGTTATCCTCTATCTTAAATTTAGCTATGGGAAGGACTTTAGTAGTTTACCTCAGGGGCTTTAGTAGTTTATTTTTTGTGAAACTATTTTAGAGCAACATTCAAAAGGAAAAAATAGATGTCATCACATTTTGTCTGCAAAGCGGAAAATGTACCAAAAAGATCAAGTTAACAAATAATAGTTTCAATTAAACAGCTGATTTTATTAAAACATTATCGCAATGTTCCAATTACTGATATTTCCAATGCAGAATACATAATTTAAAAAAATTAATGGTGTTATACAAAAAATTAACATTAAGTGCATATGTCAATTTTGCAAGATAAAAGTATTAATGATCAGGATTAACACACTACACATTTCTTCATGTTTCAGGTCTATTCTTAAAAAGTAGCACTTGTAATGAGAGAAAATATATATAAATAAATATTAATTTTGAAATCTATTTTTATTCATTTCAGTATTGTACACTATTGAATTGGAAAATTATAATCTTGTAGGTAAAATAGTTGAATTAATTGGAGCTCTTTTGATTTTCTTTTTTGGTTTGGGTTTGGGGATTTGGAGGCATATTTGCAGCGATATACAGGCATTATTCGGTAAAATTTGAATCCAAGCAACTGTAGAATTAAATATAATTTAGGGGGATAAGTTACGTTAAATTTAAAGCCAACAGGACACAGGTAAGGGTGTATTTTTATGAGTGTGGTAAGTAGTGCGGTGCGTGAAACAGAGTTCACATTTTCTCCCTCCCTTGAGCTCCCTGCACCCCTCAGGAGCCACTTAGGCTTTGCACAAAGCCCCGTGGAGTTGGGTGATGGGTCGCAAGATGGCTCTGAGCAGCCAGACAAATCTTGGGGTCCGTCTCGTGCGAAAGCAGCTTCAGGGCGGCTCGAACAGATTGGCTTCCGCCCGGCTGGGCTCGTCAGCCATGCAGGAGTGCTGGCCGGATCTGTAGCGCTCGGGACGAGGGGGGAGAACACTTCCCTGTGCAAACTAAATTCTCACCAGTGATGCTTCGCGAGAGGCCTGCAGGTGGGCTTTCGGTGGGATCGATCATCCCTGTCCTGTGTTCGAACTTCGCGAGGTGATTGTTTACCAACTCTGCTCCAAAGGATCGCCATCGTGAACACATTCAGACTAGAACAGTACAGGCTCCTGTCCTAAAACTCTGCTCCATTTAGTTTACTCATTTGGCCCTGGCTTTTGTTGTTGAGTCAAACGGTGTCCTTTTAAGTTACTAAGTGCTTTAAAAATGTTTTTTCCTACTTTGGCTAAAACAACAAACATAAAAATACGTATTTTACATTTACTATTGGTGGGTAGAGATTTTAACTAGTGTCAATTTTGTATCTGAGAAATAATACATTTGGTACTAAATTCTGGTACCATCTGCTCTTGTGTAAATGTGAGATGCTTATGAAATGGATCAAGGGATGAAGTAATATCTGAAAATAAGGTAAGTACGATTGAAATGTGTCCCATCAGCTCTATAGTCAATGGCTCCTGCAGCGTAGAGTCAAAGGCAGCATAATGAGTCAACACTGTGGAGTGCTGAATGCATTTTAAGACAAGACAAAGATAATGTTGTTGGGACTTCTGTAAGAGAAATGTTACTTGATGTGAGAAGCTAAATTTAAGACAATCCTTTGGTAGTTTCCTTTGCTTACAAGATATTAATCAGTTAACCACCAGTCCTACTCAGAGGGCCAACCAGGAGTCTCTGCCGAGATAAATCAGTTCTTCAGGGCAGGCGGGTGGGTACTGAGCCGGGCGGGACACAGGGAAATGTGTGGTTTCCACCTGCTTCTACCCATCTCGGTGGAGACAGGCACACAGCCAAATCCCATTGCTCGGAGCGTGCAGATTCGCTCATAAAACTCTAAATTTGCACCACATAAAAATGCCGTTTTGCACATCAAAAAGAGTAAAACCTCAGCAGTTTTTAAATAGATTTTAAATACCTTTTATTCTGATAGGATAAAGTTAATTGTCCTCTCTAAGGTGTCACTGTCCCGTGGCTGTTATAAATTAAACTCGACAGATCAAGATGTATGTCATTAGAAACATTTTTAAATATTAATAAAGTATTTTGTGGTATAGTTCTATAAATAATTAATAACAAACATAGTTTCCTAACTTACGAATGTGCTGTGCTTGTAGGAGTATTTAAAGAAGAGTACCTTTTCATATGCCTTTTCATTATTTTGAATTATAACATTCAACCAATGAGTGATACATTCGATTTTTCTCAAAGATGTTACTGAATCTATCTCTGGTCAGAGCTTTGTAACAGGAACCTACTGCTAGAATAAATTTAAATGAAAGTCACTTCTAGAGAGCCATAAATATAAACTGGCACCTGGCAAGATTGATATTTTAGAAACCTCTCTGCTTTGTGGTAGACCAAAACTTTCAAAAATATTGTCAAAGTAACTTTAAAATTCAAATAATTTTATAGAATAATTTATAGTATAACTTTATAGAATAATTATATAGTTTGAAGCTTGGAAGAGGACAGATACATATTTGAGGTAAAATATTCCTTATACTGATGTCTTATGACTATAAAAAGTATTACAAAACATAAAAAATAGTAATTGATTACACATTTTCAAAGAATTTTCTGATCATTCCTTCAAGCTATGCTGTTTACTATACACATAATTTGTGTATATTATTCATAGGATGATATGTATATAATATTCAGCTTCCATTTCAGTCAAGTATACATGACACTGACCAACTAATATGGGGCAAACATAAGGCTGATCTTGATTTGTCCTTGCTATTTGCTATTTAAAGGCAAAAGGCTGGCAATAACAAACAGCCTCTCAAGGTTCCACTGTCTGCCCATCTCTGCTGATGTATACTTCTAATTGCTGTGAACAACCTGTGAACCATTCTTCATTTTAAGAAACCATTCTAGGGTGGGAAAAAAAAACTATACATTTCTTCCAGGTGGAAGACTGGTTTTGATACTTTCATCAGACATCTTCTCTCACTTTTGACTGAGGAAAGTTTAGTTTCTGGCTGCCTCCTACTTCATGTGAACTGTTCTCAGGGGTTCAGGTAGGAACCACAGACAGTGAGTGAGAAGCAGAACCCACGGTCTACAAGACAGTGAGAGACAGACCAAATTTAGGTTAAGGTCAGCCTGAGTGTGAGGGAGTTCAGACCTACGTGAAAAGCAAGCCAGCCCTGTGCCAACAGTGGATTATTGTGTGGGTAGAGCTCATAGTAAGGAACAGCACACAGCTGCAGAAGGAGAAGACTGGGCAGTTCACTTGTGCTCTGGGTTCTCGGTTCAGAGCTGAATGGCACAGGGCAGCCTTATTCATGGAGTTATTCAGCCCAAGCACATGCTGATCTTAGGCCCTGCACTGAGATATAGAATCTATGACCTGAAGTCTAGCTCACATTCAGTGGAATTAACCGTGGGCATGTGACTGTTCTGTTTTTTGTAAATAAAACACCCTGAGTATGTGCACTGATAAACCAAACATACAGACATTGCAGAGAAATGGCAGAAATGCATTCACTGTTCCTAGTATTGGTCAACATTAAGGCCACAGAAGCAATTAATACAGTGTGAAGTTAAGCATAAGTGATGCATTAAACAAACACAATGCCCTTGAAACAGTGCAGATATGTTTACTCACTGATGGAAACACTGAGCAAAGTTAACACAAATCAGCTTTTTAAACCCCCATTTGCTGTAAAGGTTAGATAAGATGAGTCTTTATACTAGGGACTAATAGTATTATAGACCACCAGTAAGAAAAAAAAAACAATACATAAAAGAACCTCATTAAATTTAGTCAGTATTTTTGAAAATCCCCAAGGGGATTTTACAGATCATTTTACAAATAAATTCAGTGAACTTATCACATTTTACCAGTGCCTCGGGTTATATACTTAGGGTTGCTTGCTCACCACTGACCAAATCCCAGGAGGCCAGATGCACTGGTAAAAAGGAGCAAAGGATTTTATTCGCAGCTATCTCCAAGGACATAGAGGGGACCCCGGGCCTGGAACCAGCGACTTGCCTTCCACAGCTGGGTGAGGGTCAGACACAGTAAGGGTGAGAGAAGAGAGAAACAGATCTGTTGCTTCTATGTGATATGCAGACACTTTCAGCTCATTTTCTTGTGCAGAAGAAACCATACTTCTGGCCCCTGGGCCTATCTCCAGGTTCTGTCCCTTGTTAGGGCAGAGGAGAGGAGGGCTCTGTGTGTGCTCAGCAGGAAAAGTTTATAGAAGTTGTCTGTCTGTCTCTGAAAGATACAAATCTCACCTATGAAATCCCATTTTCCACTGTTGGTTAAAAATATGCTACACAAAAATATTTTGAGGATTTAGTAAATGCAGCAGTCAGAGGAAAATTCAAATATTAAATAATTATGTACATTTATGTCAATAAACAAGTATGAAAATGATTAAATAGAGCCTGTGCAGGAGATTGATATAGAAAGAAAAACTGAAGAGCAGGATAAATACAACATGAAATAATTCATACAAGTCCTTGAAAGTACAGCCAATGTATGGATACAAGGAGCAAAACTAACACACTAAACCTGCAAAACTTTGCTTAATGGAAATGAAAGCAAACATGAGACCCTTAATCTTGCAAATATCAGTTCTCCACGAATTGCTGCGCACATTCCAAGAAGTCCTAATTAAAGGGCCAGCTGACTTGCCGAGTAAATGAGCAGGTTGATGGTAGACTTAATTAGAATGTAAATACAGGGGTCCTGTGTGTTTACATTTATACAAAATTCTAGAAAATTCCAACTCATGAATAAGTTACAGAAACCATACCAACATTGTGTGCAAAGAGAGTATGAGAATTGTAAAGAAGGAACAGGAAGAATGGATTCCAAGAGCCATAAGAAAAATTTTTGGATATAATGAATATAATTATTACCTGGATTGTGTTGCTTGAGCAGTTTGACAGAGAACAGATAAATAAAAAATAGAAACACATATGCAAATTTTAAAACAGATTATATGCAGTTTATTAGATGTCAATCATATCTTAATTAATGTTATGATGTTAAAGCCATAATATGAAGATTTTTCCCTGCATGATTGACAAAACTTTTATGAAATATTAACCAACTGGTGAGGCTATGGGGAAATAAAACTCTAATATTTAAAAATGAAATTATTTTACTATAATACAAGTAGATATCTATAAAAATGTGAAAGCATTCTATGAGAAAACAATCTTTTCATGACAAATTATTAGAGACTATAGTAAATACATGCCATTATCATAAAATAATGTATAGTCATTCACTAATCTACCTCTCAGCTCACTTCCTAATAATTCTATACGTTTTTTAATAAAACATTTTAGTTATGGACAAAATATCTCACAGTATAATTTTGAACAATTTTTCTTATGTTGCAATATCTATTGTTTCTTATACTTGTGTTAATTCCCATATACACTATGGAATTCAAAGCAGCCCTTTATGTCAGTATATGAAACACCTTTAACAGCCCTTACTTAGCAGAATTTTAGTGTAATTGAATATGAAAATGAAAGCATTTCTTTCTCAGACTTCAGTGAGCTTTCAAGGACCAGAAACACTATTGTGGTTCTCGGGTATCTCCACATCCCAAAGCTGAATGTTAGTTCTCTGGAATGGGAGATCTGAGAGACTACAGGATCCCTCTAGCTCATGAGAAGCTCTGTCCCTGGAGGGGCCAGAGTTGGGAAGAACCAGGTTGAGCCAGGCAGTCAGTGTTGCAGGTTGTGTAAAGTGAGTGCGTACTCAGGTGAAATGTGTAGTCTCCTTGACAAGCACACACAGTTGTGAAGCTTGTGTCTTTCAGAAGCCTTTTGGAGGCATAAGACAATGGCTGACTATATGCTTGTCCAATTGATAGTAATGAGGTCTTCTGGGAGTAAGAGACCCTAGATCCTAAAATAGGGCTTGGGCTTAGTGGATTTTTATAGCCCCAGTAAAGCTTACTATGGCTTTGTTTTGTTTGGGGGTTTTGTATTTGTTTGTTTTGCTTTGTCTCATCATTTTGTTCTGTTTTGAGACAGGATCTTGCTCTGTAGTTTAGGCTGGCCTTGAATTCACTCTGTAGCCCCTGGTGGCCTTGAACCCATGACAATTCTCCTGTCTCAGCTGTGATTACAGATAGGTGCCACCACACTCAGAGCTTAATATATTTTTACCAGTCTCAATAGTAAGCAGAGAACTTAATCAGCCTCCAAAATCAGTAAGAAAGAAATTCCCGTTAATTTGTTCACACACATGACCCTTGTTCTTGGAGGCATTTTACAACAGATAAATATTCACCAGTTCTGTTCAGGCTCATGTCAAAGTTGAAAAGGAAGCTTTTATTTGGGAATCAAGACTAGGATTTCAGTGCGCCCATAGTACAGGCCCGACTGGTCTCTGCTATGTCCTGAACACAAAGGAAGACTTGAAGATTTTGTTAAGATGCAGATGCAAGTTAAGATTTTGTTAAGATTTGTTAAGATTTTGATGCAAGTGACTTAAATGGGTTTACTGGTGGAGGTTGTGGTGTGGTGAGGCCCTGGCACATCCTGACTGGCCTGCCGGTCAGGGAAATCTTTAAGTCACAGGAGTAGTGCTATCCTCAGCTCCTAAATGCAAAAAGAGTCTTAAGAATACAGGAGATGGCTGCTTCTTGGAGATAGTTCCCGAAGTGGCATCCAGGACTTCTGCTTCCCCTCTTCCTTTGGCTTTATCCATCCATTTTTGGAGGGCAACACCAAAAGTTCTACTTTGCATAATGAATTTTTACATTTACATATATCATTATAATGTAGGAAATGCTGGGGCTTTGACTTACCAAACACTTAAAATATTGAATTTCCTAAATAAAATAAGAATATACATATCAAAAATACTAATATAACGACCACAGACATATCAAATGCAAAGTGCTGATGTGCCATCCACCCCAAGGAGGCGAGAATCCAACATGTGGCTTTATTGTGTCTCCCTGAACATATTCTCATGAAAAATCCTACTTCCTTCCAGTTCTTCAAGTGCTTCTTCTTTAGCCTCAGGGGACATACAAGCCCTAATACAGGAGAAAAAAAGCACGTTTTTTCTTTTTAGCTGAAAGAGTGAAGGAACGCTTCAATTTGGGATTTAGCCATAGCATTTGGAAAAGCAAGAGTGTAAGTTGCACCTTTTTTCAAATCTGTGTGTTTTCCCTTCCCAGCTGCTCCTGAGGGCCGGGGTCGGGGTGGTTACATCATACACGGCTCGGATGGCTCCTAGATCTCAACTTCACTATGTCATTGAGAAATAAATTGGTATCTTTATTATTATGGCATATGGGAAGGAGGAGAGGAGAAAGATAAATGAATACATTCATTTGCAGAAACATTTGATAGGTCAACAGTCTTTAAATGCCTAATGTTGCAGCAAAATTACACTTTCTATATGAGAATGAAGACTATAGAAGGGTTCCTCCTTCCCCCCTTCTGTGTTCTCACCCTCTCCTTAGGAGCCGCTCTTGGCAACTAGTGATGCAGTGGACCAGCAGGTGGAGTCTGACCATGGTATCCTCTCACAAGGCATCTCGGCAATGCTCACTTTGCTTCTCTCGAGAACCTCCTTCCTGGGCATCCCGTGAGGGAACCATGCTGCTCATTTCCTAGGAAAACACAGCATTTTTCAAATCATAATTTTCTTCTTCAAATAAAGACCCTGTCCTTAACTCAAGCCCACTCCTGTCTGGACCCCAACAAGGCATCACCTTTGTAGCTCTGTGATGCTACGGTTTGAGACTTTAATGTTGTTACAAATTTAATTTCTATTTGTTTTAGACCCTTCAAAAGCACTGAGGTGACCAAATGATGAAGCAGAAACTTGATATTTTCTTGAACACCCTCAAGCTGCATTTTCTAAGAACTAAAATTACTGTGAATTTATGATTAAAAATAGATAAAAGAATACAAAATTAGCAAATACCCTGGAACTTACACCACTTTGGAATGCTGAGAAAGAAGAACCATAGCATTACATGCTGGCAGTGTTTGTCCGTGATAGAACAGCACTTAGGCTCTGAGTGCCCCACGGGACGTGGCCTCAGCTCGAGAAAAGTCAGTACCTTCATACTTAAATACACATCACTATGTAACATGCCACCCTCATGACGTATGTGTTACACATGACAGTGAGATGCTGTCAGTGATCATTCATCGATATTTACTGAGCATGTCCTAGGGTTCCCCCTGGGCTTTTGCCAACACAGCATTTAGGAGTGCTCTGGTCTGAAAATATACCCATTGCCTATAATTGAGAAAAATGATAATGAGGACATAGGAAAAGCACTTAGAAAAATAAATGTGATAAAACAAAATGCCAAGAGGTGAAGGGTGTTCCTAAATATTGAGTATGATAACAAAAGCTCATACCCATCAGAAAATCCATTTACACGTTTTAGGAAAGCAACAGTTATACTGGATTTCTATAAAGGTCAAGGATCGGATTCACAATCAAATGGCGTCATTTTATGTGTGTTTCATTTCTGGGATATTGTTACAAAAAGTTAGGTGAAAGTATGAGAAAACCAAATCTCTTATGGCATATATGTAATATTTGCTTAACTAAGGTATCACAACAATGAGGTGTGTACAGCTTTCTCTCTCTAATTAGTGTCTTAATAGATGCCTCTGCTGTAACTCATCTTTAGTTTGAAATTTTCTATAATCACTGCATTTAATGTTGTAGCTTTACAGATAATCTGTGAATATTATTTTTTCTTTAAAGTATGAGTTGAAAACACTGAATGTAAGACTATGACAAGCTGCTTAAACAGCCATGTTAGATATTATTAATTATTTTATATTCTGGATATTAGACATAATATACATGTGTGTAAGTGCATATGGACAGAATATTTTATAACTGAGTACATATAAGTAGCTATAATTATGGTTTTAAGGTTGTTTGAAGTGTATTTCAGTTATTTGGCTAGTCTTATCCCAGGCTACTAAAGAATGAATTACTACATGATTAGAGACATGTTAGAAATATTTTTCTTAGTTATCAAAGCTGGCTTCTGATTGTAATATAAACTAAAAATATGCTTTTTATAGTTAAATACAAACTATCTAAACCATAAGAGATATTACAATACATAGTCATAAACACAACTATCTAGACCTAAACATATACATATGAATACAAACATAGATCTTTGTATATAGAAAAGACACACAGTAATAAATCTATTAAAGTATTAATCTATTGATGTACTTGTCTATATGAATTCGTGTATTTAAATATATAAATTTTTCTAAAATATTGTATTTCATAGTTGTAAGCATAACTACATTTTTCGGAATAGCCTCTCAAAACATGATTGTGTCTATAGAAATATAACTGACATTCCTTGGAAATTACTTTACACTATCTTATACAGGAGTATTTATTCACAGGACTTTTATTTAAGTATACTTAATTTACCTGTAGGCTTGTATAATTCTTTTCCTGTCATTAAACATTGAGGCCAAAAAACTTTAAAATCTGAATTTATTTAGTCTTAAAATTATGACAGGTTTATTAAGTTGTTGTTTCTCTCTCTCCGTACTCCCACTTCTGTTCCTTCTTCTTCCATGATTAGAAGAAATACATTAGAAATAAGTGAAGAAGCCACGCCCACACTAGTGGGAGGGCTTTTATTGCTCTACAGATGATTGGTGGCAGAGGATGCTGGGAGTAAAGGCTCAAGCGCTGCGCCCTGTGCCAGACCGGCAGCCCTGGAGCACGTCTCATTAACCGTAAGAACTGTTTATCTCGGAATCTCACTGTACCTCCTCGTTTTACTGAATGAACCCTATCTTAACTCTGGTTGGTACAGAAGATCAGAATCTAATTCCTAACCTTCTGTCCTTGAATTAACCTGCAAATACAAGCAGATAAAATGGTTATCCATTCAAAACTCCACTAGAATATAGCTCTTAACTAACATGGAAATTCTGCCTTCATCTATAAAAGATGCAAATAAAGGATATACAGGAAGGTGAGCAGCAACACCACCAACCTATGTTATGGCATGCTGTTCCAACACGACACATGTCATGCCCTAGAACCCTTGCAGAGAAAGCCGAAGAATTAGATGTTCTATACCCTCTGCCTATCCAGCACCTTCAGCACAAGCCAGGTCTTTCTCTCCACAAGCCTATCAGTGGATCCAGGGAGGCAGGCCAGGGGGCACCTCCAAAGGGGAATCTGACCTTATCAATCAATAAATGGCTTTAAAATAACTGTTAGAAATTATACTTGCTACATAAATATACCATTTTCTTAAATTAATAAATATATGCCTGAATGTATTATATCATATTTCATTATATTATTATTCTTCATATGTATATCTTTGAGATACACCAAAGATGAAATTTGATTCTAATAGGTAAAGAAATTTTATTTATAAATTTCTTAATGATGTTGGCAGGCATAGCAGCACCAACCTGAAATTTCAGCTGTTTGGGAAGCAGACACAGGACAATCTTGAATTCAAGGCCAACCAGCAAACTAAAATGACCTCACCTTAAGAAAGAAAGAAAGAAGAAAGAAAGAAAGAAAGAAAGAAAGAAAGAAAGAAAGAAAGAAAGAAAGAAAGAAAGAAAGAAAGAAAGAAAGAAAGAAAGAAAGAAAGAAAGAAAGACTTTTTAAAATATATACTGGTATTAATGTAGTACAAGAAGCTTTATTTTTAAAAACCCTGGAATATTTAATATTCTATTTTATACCTTAGTTTCTCTGTAGAGAAAGGTAAAGGGAAACTGAATGAGAAACTGTCCCAGAATTTAAAATTTAAAAATCCAACTCCACAGTGGATGCTCTCATAGTAGATAAATGCTATATTTCCCCATTTATCCACCTATAAAATAGGAAGCATAATACATTCTATTTGCAACACTAGGATGCTAATGATGATTAGTGAATCAATATGTATGCCAAGTTCTCTTAGCAAACAATTTGGCTGTAAAGAATCACCGAAGAGCAGAGCTAAGGGAGGTATATGATGCAGAACAAGTCTTACTGAGACTGGAAACCATTTCAGTGAACTTGTAAATTGCCCCATTAGGTATCAGATTTTTACTTTTTCCAGTTTATTGACATAAGTAATCTTCAAAGTGGACAAGAAGCATTTGTCAATGTCTATTTGTGTCTTGGAATTTCGACTAAATAGGTGTGGCAAGTACATTTCACTGAGTTGGAGATTACGTGTCATCAGCTCCTGGGGTGGGGGACAGTCTGCAGAGAGAGACAAGCCATCTATGGCACTCACACCAGGGCACACTCCACACCATGGACTCTCGAGAGCTGAAGATACTCTTCCTCCACATCCTCATAATGCACAAGCCCTGATCTGACTCCTGTCCAGGGAAGAAATAACAACCGCACTTCATTCACTTTATTAAGAGTGCCAATTTGTAACAGGATAGAGCAGCCACATGCTCTCAATGCAAGTTTTTCTCCTTAACGATGGATGTATTTTAAGCAATCTGATACGTCTTTCTTTTCTGCAAAATGTAATCAATCTCTCCAAATGTTTTGGGAACTGCTTCAGAGTTTTGGTAAATATATTTAATTTTTACTGAAAGAAAATGTTTGCTTCTCAGAAAATAACCCTTTCTGAATGCTTGGTTTAAAATGACCAGGCTAAATAAGCAAATGAGAACCATCTAATATTTCTGCCTACTAATATGATTGGAATAACCTCTTGTTTTACCAAAAGAGGACCTGGAGCCAACCATGCTGGTACACACTGGTAATCTCAGATTTCTGGGAAGCTGACACAGGAAGATGGCAAGTTTGAACACATCCTGGGAGGCTTACCAAGTCTATGCCTCAAAATAAAGGATACAAGTTCTAGCAAGGTTCTTGCATTCGACCCCAGAATCACACACACACACACACACACACACACACACACACACACACACGTGGGCTTCTCCCCTGTGCAATTTTCATAACAATTGTTAGGAAACAGACATATCCGAATTTACACTAAAAGATCATTGATTGCTGTTATGTACTTAAAGTGGTGTGTGAGAGATTTGAGGTACACCACCATTTGTGGAGATGTGTTCCTTCCCAAAGGTGAGGCTGACTCATCTCTTGGGCTGCAGAACTCATAGCTTGGTGGAAATACAGCTAAAAGGGGACAGACTTCTGTCTCATGTGAAGAAGAGAGTCTGTTCACCTTCCCTCAGAGGAGAACGTCCTGTGTCCAGATCCACACTGATTTCCAAGTACACTTAGGAGTGGGCTACATTCCCTGTCCTTCTATGAGGAAAGCAGCCCTGGTAGCTGGTGTGCTCTGATTTGTGCCTTTATCACTCTCACCGAGAAAATGGTCCTAACGTTTCCACGTCAACTAATAATCTTCCCCTCTGTTTTCTGCATCCCATTGCTTGACAATGTTGGTAAGCTGGGGATACAACTGTATAACTCATATAATGCCACACTAAAATTTATGAACTAGACATTTCACAGAAACACAAATCCATGCATGTTATAAACGAACATTTTTGGTAAACATTTTTATTCAAAATGCATCATTTAAATTGCTCTTAGTTTTCACTATAGTTGAAATGCTAGCAAGGCAATTCAAGGTATGGATGACTGTCATGATACCTATTTGCTAAATTTCAAGAATTTGTGAAGTCCAAATCAAAACTCTGGATTGGAAGCATATTAGAAGAAACCCATGATGGGTCAAAATAATTGACTTTTGTGTTTGTTAATAAATCATTGGAGCTGACTGTCCTCGAAGTGTTCTTTAGCAAGCTTAGTTTCAGTTGATTATTGTTTTGAGCATCTTACTCAAATAACACACTTATCATGGTTACCTTGTGGAATTAATTTGTAGCAATGAAGTATAACTAAATAATTTCCCTCCTCAGTAGAAGACTTAGAACTATCTCGCTCTCATTAGAAAGTCTAATTGTCAGGAGATGATCCCAGAAATCTTACTGTACGAGAGGAAAATACTTCAGGGCCAAATGCTTAGTATCACAACTTACAGCTTACCCACCTGAGCTCGATTTGACAGGGTTACCCAGGCTATTTGTAAAACAAGTTTATTATATGACACATACTATAATACATTTAAACAAATAAAAATAAAACTTCCTGTACATTTATTCCTTTTGGATATTTTATTGTGTGAATTTTGACACCAAGTTATGTGAATACAAATCCAAAGCAATTGCAGCTCTACAAAAGTTTACTCGTGGGTCTACGTAATAAATCCAACCTGAATTCTGTCCTGGGACTATCTGATCTGTTGCTTGTCCCAGTAGTTTTCTTTTTACAGGTGATCGTAGTAGTAACATGAGCATATGAGCATGGCAGTATTTTGGCCTGTTTGAGCTAAGCATAATGCATCTGAGATGAACACAAGTATTGGCTCAGTATGTTCCTCCTGGTTCTGAGTAAGGGTCCACTCCATGACTTGAGCGCCGTGGCTTTATCTGCTGATTGGTCTCATGAACTTTGAGTAAAACCACTGTACATGTCCAAACGCAGTTTTTTGCAGACATACATATTTATCTTATTTAGTTAATACAATAAATACACCCATCTATTTCTTTAAGAAATTGACAAATTGATTTCCGAGGTGAGCCGACCACTCTGAACTCTCACCAGTAACGATGCCAGTTCAAATCACTTCTTATTCTTTTAGTATGTGTGCTGCCGAAGCGAGCACTACTTCTTATTCTTAATTACAGTTGTTATTTTCAGGTATTGATTTTTTTTTTTGAGACAGGGTCTCGCTTTGTAGTTCAGACTGGCCCTGAGCTCACTCTGTAGCCCAGGCAAGCCTCGAACTCAGCAATCCTCCTGTCTCTGCCTCCCGAGTGCTGGGATTACAGTCGTGAGCCACCACGCCCGGCTCAGGTATTGAATTTTTACTGTTTGAGATTATTGCTTTTTTGAAAATTCAATGATTCAAAAAGTATATAAATGTAAACAATGAGGTTCTAATATATATTTTATAATGAACGAAGATGCTGAATATCTACTTCTGCACTTCCTCTGCAGCTTCTTTGGAGAAGTTTACTCAGTGTTTCACCTGTTTTTTTTTTAAATGAGATCATCTTTATTTTTATCATTGTTGTGAGTATTCCCGTGTTTAAAATTTTAATGTATGTAAGCTATAATGTATAGATGAATTTTGTAAGCACTTTCTCCTAGTCTCTGGATTCTTTTTCACATGCTTGTCTGTATCTTTTGAAAAGAAACTAATAAATTTTTATATTTATGGTACATTTTCTTCTCTTTTTATGGTTGATGCTTATTTTGTCTACGAAATGATTATTCATCTCAAAATCATAAATATTTTTCCTGTAGTTTTCTGAGAAGTATAGATTTAGCTTTTACACTTAGGTTTATAGTAACTTTGGAGGATTAATATTGATCAATGTTACAAATTTATTTATTAATCCTACTGTTTTGGGTAGAGGCAACAGGTGTATGTAAAGAAACCTCCCTCCATGCCATTTATTAATCACTAGCTTTTCTCCTTTTAATTGTCTTAGCTTCTAGCTCAAAATCAGGACTTAGGTACAACTAGATCTGTTTCTGGACTTTCTTCTTTGCATTACTTCTTGTGTTTCTAAATGTCTTCTTTGATCTTTGAAATCTTTACATCCATGCATTGAAATTTTAAATATACACATCTTCTAAATAGTTTGGTTTAATTACATGTAGAGGTTGTGTGTGCAGAGGATCATTGTAAATAGTCAGCAGAGGAGGACACGTATCACTGTTTTAGACTCAAGAGAACTGCCCTCACCCAACTCACCATAGCCCAGGGGAGTATATTCCTCCTGTCTGTGTCCTGGTATTTGTCATCGCCCTCCAATATTCTTCTCCACCCCACCTTTCTTGGCCTTTAGGAAGTACTGATTGACTCTGTCATGTACCTTATTGATCAAAGTTTTGGCTTCCATATATGAGACAGAACATGTGGTTTTTGTCTTCCTGTGTCTAGTTTTCTTCAGGTAAACTTATGCCCTCCAGTTCCATCCGTATTGCTACAAATAACAGTTTCATCTTTCTGTCACACCAGTACTCCATAAGGCACATATGCCACATTTATTATGTATTCATTTGTTGCCTCTCACCCAAGTCAAGTCCATGTTTTGCCACTTTTAGCAGTGCTAAAGTAAACATGAGGGTGTAGGAGACACCCTGATGTGCTGATCTAATTTTATTTTTATGTGTACCCAAGACTTGTAACCTGTGTATGATGTTAGATCTACTTTTAGCTCCCAGAGGGGCATCCATATTGTCCTTGTTAAAGACTTTTCTAATTTAAATTCCTTTCTGCATTTGACAAGTGTTCTGTTCCCCAAGTCAGCAGCAGAATTTATTTTTATTTATTTGTTTGTTTTCCCACCTTTCTGACCGGCCCGAGTTGATGTGGTTTGCTCTGCTCTCTCCTGATGACATGTCACTGAGAGGCGATACTCTGATATTCTGAAATGAACACTTGATATCATAAAGCTCAGTGTAACTGCTGCTGAAGATGAGGTTCCCCGCTACAGATGTGTTGTACTTCCACTTTCATTCATTTCTAAGCATTTTCTAACTTCCACAGGGCCCATCCCCTTGACTGACCTGAGAGACCACAGCATGTTCTGTGCTTTCCTGGTCTCACCTGCACAGTGCTGTTCCTTAATTTCAGGACCCTTCACAAGGGAAAAGGTTCCTCCCAGAAGTATAAGAGGTTTTGTTCAGGGGAGGTTTCTGGCCCCTGTGCAAAGGGCAGAGGCACCTACTGACACCGGAATACAGTCCCATTTCCCCTCAGGCCAAGTATCACCTTTTTCCCAGCAATGTGCATATTTAGGGTATTGACCGGGTCCCACGTGCAACATGCACCCAAATTTCTCTGCTTTTTGGCACATTCTGCAAAGGCATGATGAAGTTTTCCGTGAAAGGCAAGAACTTCTCCTATTACCAGTGTTTCCGTTTAGATGGCCCAGAGTTGAAAGAAACACCCAGTATGGCCACTGTGTAGGCCTTGTTATCTAGTGCTAAGAATCACTTTGTGTTCTGTGCAGAAGTGAAATTAACAACAACCAAAGGACAGCTAGACTGTTTTGTGTCTGCTTACAATAATGATCCTTAAGTGGTTAATAATTTTGTTTTATTCATAAAATAACCAAAATAAGAGATCCTTCCTTGAAACAAGAAATTTATTTTATACAATAGGCCATGGTAATATTTAAATATTTTAATTACCAATTGGTGTTTTCACTTTTCATTAATTTTAATAAACGTTAACAAAATAACTTGTAAACACAGAAGAGTATGATATTTTGTAACATATTACTTAATATACTGTTATAAAGCCCTCAGAAAAATAGTAATATACCTTTACAAAGATTAATGTTGATGAAATTACCGCTACTCATGTTCTATAACCACATTCTCTGAGACAAGTTCTAAACCTAATTTTGTGCAGCCTTTACCTGAAAGTCATTTTACATTTACGATGTTGTAAAACAAAAGACAAAAACAAATCTGAGAAGAACATGTGGCAGAGAAAGAGCAGAAAATGGAAAGCGCCTTACAGACAGTGCTGGTCTTTTATGTGACAATAAAAGTGTGAATTATATGATTAACTACCAGTGTTATTGTTTGGGATCGATAACATATACTAACATTAGCAGCCCTTGTGAAGCCAGAAAGCTTAATGCTTAGAAGGTCATAAACTGGATTAAAATTATGAATATCTCTTATGATGCTCTCAGAAAATTATTTCAACTGTCATTCTTTTGAATGTTATCATCTGAAAAATGAGAATAAAAATGCTAGGTGCCAAACTATTTCTTTGCAAAAATTATGTTGTGTTGTAAGCAAAATACACCATAAATTTTAACATGTATTAATTATATATTTAATGGCAAAAGCAATAATTTTTAAATTTCAGAAAAATAAAGTATGTATAGAATAGATAAATTAACTATAATAGACTAGATTTCAGAAAATGTTTCTATTATATATTGCTTCATAACTGAGTATATCTATTTATGTTTTCTATATACTCTATTTGTATTGCTATCAAAAATCTCAAGTAGCTAACAATTTTTGTCTCACTATTTTATTTCTAGGTATGTCAAACATGTAGGAAGTACTCAAAACATATTTGTAAAATCATCAAAAGGAACCTTTTCAGGTAAGCATGATAATAGTCCTACTTACTTAAAAAACACCAGAAACAAACTTGACACTATGCTTTCATTTCCAATTCCCCAGACCTTCCCACAGGATCACACTTCCACTTTGAAGTTCAAGCCAAGGGGTGTTGTTGTTTAAATGTTGTGAATTTGTAAATTGCTTAATTCATACTTCAATCAGAGAGAATTGTCCAAGGACAGCTCCATAGAGTTCCAAAATCTTCCCAATTCAGATTTCTTTAAATTCAGTTTTGCAGCATCTCTACTGATCTTGGGTTTATTCACCAACTCATCACTGGGACAAAATACACGATAGTCATCCCTTAAAGGAGGAGAGTTACTGTGGCTCTTGGCTACAATCTGTGGCTTCCTGACTCCAGGGTAGAAAGAGAGAGCTGGAGGGGGAGGGGGGCAAAGCTCCTCACATCATGGTGGTTTAGAATCATTTACTGTTAGGAGAGAAAAAAGGAGGGTGTGGAGAGGGAGAAGCCCTTTCGGCTCAGGCCCCAGAGGAGCCCCCCGGATGTGCATGGTGCTGCCATGACCCAGTCCCCTGCCCCAAACCCTTCCTACCATATGATGATGTGGGGGATGCTCCTGATTTAAATCCTAACAATTTTATTAGAGAACTTTGAGGGAAAAGAAGCCAGTTGCCATTTGGAATTTGAAATTTGAAAGAGGGCTCCAAAATAAGTAGTAGTCATTGAAGATGCATTTTGGGGAAAAGTCCATAGACTAGAAGAGCTTTTGCTAATAAGGGGGAATTAAGCTGAAATTGAAGAGAATATTTTCTATGTAATGTCACAGCCAGTTCTGAGCTAGGTTTCTTCATCTCATCAGCTTTCATGGTCTAGTTTGAATGCAGTTTGGCTTTGGTGAACTCATTTCATAAATTCTCAAGGAATAGTATTGTGAATCAGGCTCTTTACAGTTCGGAATATACACCCAGGAACGTGACACCGAGATCCTGATTTCTCAGGCGCTCGACTCAACTTATAAAACATTGAAGGAATGTAAGGGTATTGCACCCAAGTGTTCCTTACAACCACCAGAAAAAGAGCAGACAACGGAGAGTTACTTTTGCCTGATTCACATGGTATTTCTTTTGTGCAAGAACTGTCATAGATAATCAAAGCACAAAGGACTTTCTCTTTTATTTCATTTGTGGAGGAGTGGAGAAGTTCTGCACAGGATAAGCCTTTTGAAGACAGCCTAATAGGAGTTGAATCAGTCTGAACGAGTTTAATTGACAGGTCTGCCGGTGTAGCACTTTCATTTAAGCAACTCTATTATAAAGTTTGCATTGTGGCTTCTCCCTAGAATTCATAAAGGTCTGATCAAATTATGAGATTATGTAATAATATCAAATATCAGGGATTCTTTTGGGAAAAAGTTCCAAACCATGCAATTTTGTAATTTCCTATTAAAGAAATAAAGGGAATTTATCTGAAACTAGAAG
>PVIC010015040.1:23195-35889 GCA_004025085.1 Thryonomys swinderianus
GAACCACTGAGCTAACCCTCCGGCCCTGTAGCAATATTTTTTAAAGTAAATACAAAAATTTTTCAAAAAAAAGGAACTGGGTTGTGGCTCAGTGCTAAAACCTTGAGTTCAATCCCTAGTGTTGAAAAAATTCTTGAAATAAACAAGATAAAGTCGTTGGTTTAGAAAGTCTCTGGAGAGTTTGGTTTAATTCACCTGGAGGATTATGACAGGTCACTTTGACTCTAGCATGACCAGGTAATTTTTTTTCTTTTTATTTATACTAAAAAGGTTTTTATTGGAATCACTCCTTTTGTTTCTTTATATATGGTCTATGTCTACTTTCCTCCTGGATATTTGAGCAGTTGTTTGCTCTTCTTTTTAAAATTTTTATCTTTATTGGTACATTGTATATACACATCATGATCACACTCAGTATTGGGAATTTGTACAAATATATGACACAATTTAATTCTCATTTTTTCCCATTCTTCTATTCATCCCACAATCCCCACCCCCTAAATACATATGCTTTGTTTCCCTTTTTTATTACCACCACATTTGTTTAAAATAATTTTTGTCTTTATTGGTACATTGTATATACATCATGGTCACACGCAGTATTAGAAATTTGTACCAGTATATGACACAATTTAATCTCATTTTTTAAATTGTTTATTGGCACATTGTATATACAGCTCACAATCACTCTCAGCACTGGGGAATTTGTACCAGTACATGACATGAGTTATTAATTCTCATTTTTTCCAGTTCTCTTACCCATGCCACAGCCCCCCATCCCCTAAATACATAAGCTTTGCTTCCCTTTTTTTATTACCATCACATTTTTTCTTTAACCCTCATAGTTTATTTACTTCCCCTCCCTCCTTTTTCCTTTTATCTCATCCTTTCCTTTCTCCTACTTTTTTCCCTCTCTCTCCCATTCACCTTCTTCCTCACTTCTTCTGTCTCCATTTCTTTGTTATTATTCTTCTCTCAGCATACATACATGCATTTTCTCACACTGAAATTTCAAACGTGTCCTTGAATAATTGTAGGCTTCAGGAAACTTTTAATCATGTTTGGCTTGTATTTTCCATGTTATATCAAATGATATAGTTAAGTGTTCAGAAGGCAGATGCCAATCTGAACAAAAAAGGAAAATGGATGATGTTTGTCAAATATGACATATGAGTTGGAGGTATACAAACACATTAATCAAAAATATTTTAAAAAAGAAAAGAATAGAGAAAGTAAATGAAGGATAAAGAGAGGCAGAACAAAGACAGAAAAGAGAGAAAGAAAGAGAGAGAGAGAAAGAGGGAGGAAGAAGGGGAAGGAGGAGCTCAGAAGTGTATTAGCCCCGAATATTTAAGGTTGTTCATTACCTGATATTATTCACAGTGTTAACATAAAATCCAAAATGTTTTTTTATTAGTAAGAGAAAAATATGATGAATTTATTTGGAAAATATGAATATGGAACTGAAAATGATTCAGGGTTTTCATTCTTAAATTATCATTTAAGCCAGGCGTGGTGGCTCACGCCTGTAATCCCAGCACTCGGGAGGCAGAGACAGGAGGATTGCTGAGTTCGAGGCTTCCCTAGGCTACATAGTGAGCTCAGAGCCAGCCTGAACTACAAAGCGAGACCCTGTCTCAAAAAAAAAAAAATTATCATTTAAATAATGTTTTATGTCTCCTTTTACTGCTGAGGATATGTGAGTGAAAGTCTACATTATTACCAGACTATGTGAATCAAACATTGTCCTGGCCACAGTGATTTGTCCTTTAAATCATAGAACTACTACCACGGTCTATTGAGTAACCAGGGAGTTGTAAACCTTTAAAGATTTTGGGTGATAGTTCCCATTTCAACTTCAGCCTTTCACAGTGTGTAGTTTTGTATAGTTTTGGCAGAGATTTTCCAGCAACATACACCAACTTATTTTTTTTTTCACCAACTTATTTTTAATTCACTTTCTCTGTTTTAGAGACAAGTTTTCAAATTAATTATTTAATAGCCTCCATAGGTATGAAACAGGCCCGCACTGGTGGCAGTCTTAAACTGTGTCTCGTTTACTGCCGTGTAGGTCATGTGGGGACAGAAGCAAGTAGAAAAAAAGTTCTCTCTGAGAGAGACAAAGCCCTTCTCTATGTGTTCGATCTCTGTCTACTGGGGGAAACACTCTGTGAATGTGCAAATCACTCCGTGAAAATGACAAAATCAAAACGAGGCCCTGAGTGCTAACAACATGGGTCTGAAACTGGTCTTCTCAAAGACACTGGCTTTGCTCAAATTATCACCATGTGTAAATAATCTGCAAAACTGACTGCTCATTTCTTTCTAAATTAAATTAGTAAATAATATTCTGTTATAAATAAAAACAGGAAACACTTTTAAAACAATGGATAAAATAAGAAATTATGAAAGTAAAAGAAATCCAAATAAATTATAATCTTAGAAAAAGTAATGTGATTATTATTAAGAATAACTTTAGTCTAGAATGCCCACCATATACACGAAAAACAGGGACTAATATTTTTTTAATTTAAAAATGCTCATCATAGTAAAAATGAAGTTTACTATAAATGAAATATGTAAATTACTCATTTTCAATTGCTCAAGTTTTGGTTCAAAATCTACAAGCACAGGGCAATTTGCCTTCTGCCATATGCGCATCTACACATGAGAGAAACAGAGAAAGGTAGGGACTGTGGAATCTGCTCAGTTGGTTTCTATGATTTCTAAGAATTAGAGCCACACAAATACTTTGACTTTAATTTCAACAGTTAAAATCTTTCTTCACTCAATAATTCTAAATTTGGAAATTTTGCTGAACTTGCAAAGTATAACTTTAATTTCACAAATTCCTGGTGTCTATTTATATCCTACCTTAAAATAAGTAGAAGGCAATTTTGGGAATGAATCTATGAAAACTCACTCAACTCTTAGTAAAAGTAATGAACTTTTAACAACTTTATGCTATTTAAACTCATTTGAAATTCAAAAATTATTAAAAATTGATGAGATCCTTCAGATAATATTTTACCCTAAACTTTTATATAGGTTAAGATATACCATCAATCATTTATAAGCTAACATGTATAATTATATTTATATTATAAGCTCATGTTTCTAAATAATTGATTTGCACTTCACAATTAATCCTCTAAATGTGCAATCTGACAGCGCTGACATTTAATAACATTTTATGTCAAGAGGCACAAAATATATAACACCTGCATAAGAAAATATACTAATTCAATAATGCAAAAATAAATGTTTGTAGAGAATAATAGGAACAATATTGTACTGGTAAGTAAATAGTTAAATTAACTTGAACATATTTCCAGTGCAATGTGCTGAAGAATTAAATTTTATATAAAACTGTTATGAGCCTAATTGATATTTTAACTGCTTTAGAACACAATAGGAAAGAAGATTTTATGATAGCTCTCAGGGGGCAAACAATCAAAACAAGCAGTAAAGGTCATAAACTGTGGATAAGTAGAGCCAAAAAAATCTAGTTTGAGAACCTTTCCTGGGTAAAGAAATACAGGCATGTATGTTACAGTATGAACTATTAGTAACTAAATAGACATCTCAAAAGAGTAGAGAAAAAATAAAGTAATGAAAATGAGATTTTATCAAAAACAACAAAAGACCTGGGGGGGGGGTCTTCTGAATTTTCTAAGAAATAATTCTGAGAAATACAGCTGAGGTTTTTCTATCTGTGCCTCTCGGGAGCATCCTAGGGTTGAGCAATCAACCATATTCATCCATATTCTACAGACTTGAATTTTTTCAGTTTGGTTATTCTTTCTCCTTCTGTGATATTTATCAGCTTCAAAACCAGGTACACACACATTCTCACCCCATTTGTCCCTACAGTTTTAACATTTCAATCTGATCATTTAACTTATGATGACAATTCTTTGATAGCTTCTCCCAAGCTATTTAGTTTCCCCATTTTTTGGTTTCAGGGATGGTAGTGAATAGCTGGATAGCCCTCTGTGTTCCTGAAGTAAATGTAGGACTCTATTTGAGCAAATGTAAAGTTGCCATTTGGTAATTGAATTATTTATAAGGTAAGTATAATTTGTACAGTTATTAGTCATTTATAAGTGGTGTTTGAATTACAATGTTTTATCTTTGTATTTTTTCTCTTAGCCTTCACTCATTTCTTCTTGTCTTCTGATATGCAAATTTGGTTTTGATAAATTTTAATGGGAATAATACACTTGTCTCAAATGTAGGTTTTGTTCTCTCTCATCTTCTTATGAAGACTTAAATTTTCACCATGGCTGTCACTGAACCCCTGAAAAGATTCCTGAATGGAAGAATCACGGGAGAAAGATGGCTGCCTTCCATGTTCTTTTGACTCAATTGCTATGTGCACCATAGATTGCTTCCTTTTTTGCTAAGGCTTGAAGGCTTTCATACAGATCTTCCTTTCCCTGTAATCTTGATGTGTAGAATAGGAGGTTGGGTAATTTTTTTTTTTTTTGAGACAGGGTCTCGCTTTGTAGTTCAGGCTGGCTCTGAGCTCACTATGTAGTCCAGGCAAGCCTCGAACTCAGCAATCCTCCTGTCTCTGCCTCCCGAGTGCTGGGGTGGGTAAAAATTTTGTACCATTACTCTCAACATTGTTTACAATTGCTTATATGTGTTTAACATGATTTTATTTATTGTTTAAACTTATGAACCATTAATTTCATTTTCCAGTCTTTTGAAAAATACTGATGAATCCTCTTTTCTTACTCCAATTATATATTTTATATAACTGCTGTGATAAAACAATGTGCTATTTTAGGCTTAATGATTTGCTTCTTTGTGTGTTTGATTAGAAAACTTCTATGAGTGAATTATGATCTTATTATATACAGAACTCACTCCTTTGCATATCCCTGAGATACACAAATTTTATCACTCTTTAAACAATACCCATCTGCCAAAGTATAGCTTAAATTTAAACTCATTTTAAATTTCTATTACCATGAAATGTAGTTTTTATTTAATTCAACTGTAATTGTTAAAACTTATATATTCAAGGTGACAACATGAAATTCGGATGTCTGTGAAGACTGTGAGATGGTTACTGTAACAACCATCACTTCATGTGGTCACATTTTTGGCTTGTTTGAACACTTAGGTTTCACTCTCATCAAATGTTAAGCAGACCATTCTGTGTTACTAAATATAGCTTCACAATGCATATCAAGTTGTCAAAACTTACTCATCTCTAAACTGCAGAGCTGTGCACTTTGATCAGTTCAAATCTATTCTTCTCTCTTCAGCTCCTGGTGATCCACCTTCTACTTGTTTCTCTGCAACAGCTGCAAGACAATGCAACAAACAACAAAAGACTGATCTGAGCCAATTAAAAAGCAGTTGGCAGTCCAAAAGGCATAAAACCTTGCTCACAGAATAATGGCAGAAAACATCCCAAGATGGAAAAGGAATTTTACATAAAGATAAAGACAGAACTCCAAATAGCCATGACCAGTAAAATAAAAGGTCTACATCAAGGCATATTATAGGTAAAATTCCAGAGACTCAGCACAAAAGTAGAATATTGAAAAGAAGACAAAAGAAACAGATCACCAATAAAGCAAAACCTATCAGAATGCCAGCAGACTTCTCAGCACTAACTCTGAAGTCAAGGAGGACTTGGAGTGAAGCATTTCAAATCCTGAAAGAAAACGACATCCAACTGAGACCAATGTACTCCACAAAACTATGTCTCAAAACTGAGGAAGAAATGGGACAGTTCATGAAAAAGGACAACTGAAGAAATTCATGACCAGAAAACAAGCACTTCAAAATTCTCTAAGAGTATTGTAGAGAGAGGGAGAGAAGGAAGACTACAGTTCCTTGAAGAAGAATAGAAATAATTCACCAAGCAAGGAAATGCAATAAAACAGAAGGGAACAAAAAGAAATGAATAATGGGAAAATATGTCAATATTACATCTTCTATAATCATTAATGTAAATGCTCTCAACTCATTGATCAAAAAAATAGATTGACAAAATGAACCAAGAAATAAGATCCCAAAATGTGGTGCATGAAAGGAACATATATAATCAAAAAGAAATAAACAGAATCAACATTAAGAGATGGAAAACAGTACTTGAAGAACGTTCTTAAAACAAGCATATTTATTCTATTTGCAGGCAGAGGGAATGTCAAGCCAAGGCTGATGAAAAGAGACAGAGAAGGTTGCACTATGTACTTGATCATGGAACACTCCAAGACGGAGAGGCAACAAACTAACGAATACCAGTATACATGAAAAATCAAGTCATAAGTGCAAATAAGGACCAAATATATAATAGATACTGAGAATTGGGAGGAAAATGTTCAAAGAGGAAGGGAACAAAGGAGCAAGGAGAAGAAAAGAAGGAAAGTAAATGAATAGAAAGCAACAAAGATGGATAAAGGGGGCATAAATGTAGGAGAAGGGGGTGGAGAAGAGAAAAAACAGAATCAAGACATTATATAAACATTTTCTATGATGAAGGTGGTTATGATGTATATTTTAAATGTACCAATAAAATTTTTAAAGTGAAAGAAGAAAGGAAGAGGAAAGGAGAGCAGAAACTTGGCAAGACAAAAAATCAAAACCACAAACGTGGCGTAGATTACCATGCACACCTGCCTCTTCCTCCACTTGAGGTGAAGCCCTTTCCACATCCTTCGGGGACCAAAGTTCCCTTCGGGGTGCCACTGGTGATGCACAATGTGGGTCCAGAAGGTTCACTGCCTGACTGTGCAAGGCTGCATTTTGAAAAGCAACTTCACGTCTCCTACTTGCACGGAGGTTACACTTACACTTACAATAAAGTAAAAGATAGACTTTAAATTGTGTACTAAGATAGAAAACAAAATACAATTATCAAAAGACTATGAGAACCCCAGAGAGACAAAACTTTCAGGTGCAAGCTGAGGAATTTGGCATGAGTTCCCTATTGTTTAGAGCTGATCCTCTTGTGTACATTTTCTTACTATGTCTTATAATAGTGTCACTTTAATGCAGACACCTCTGCTTCCATTACTGCTTGACTCCACACTCCTGCTGTTCTCGTCGGATGGATACTTTTGCCAAAACTTTTCCTACCTTCTTCCCTGTAGTCTAATAGCCCAAGACCATGATTTACACACAGTAATATTCCATTTTCTGATCCGTCTGGTGGCTACAGAAAAATTTGCTATGTGAAACTGCCCACAGCTATACATTATTTTTGAACATCTGCTTACATTAAAAAGCTAAAGGCCTGTCCTATCGCTACAGCTTTCATCTTTCTGTAGCCTTGAAACCTGAGTATATGCCTTAATTCTTCCTTTTGAACTACTCTCAAATTGAGGAAGTCAGATGCTTTGAAATGAAGAGTACGTTATAGAACATATATATATATATATATATATATATATATATATATATATACACACACACACACACTATACACACACACATACATTTCCAATAATATTAGTAAATCTCTGTGGAACACATACAAAAAATGAAAACTTATTAGACTGCATAAATGAAATACCTTGCAGATAAGAATGTTTATTTCACTATATCACAATAGCAACACTTTGAAAAGCACTTTTCCTTTATACTATGTAGTTCTAGATGTAGAATGACATTGATTCAAATATTCTCTATAGAAAAGTGAATTTTTTTTCATAGACTATAGAACGCATTTTAAAACATTCAGTGCTGCTTTATCACTGTGGAAAGAACAAAGTCAAAATTATGTGCCACAAATTCATGAGAGTCCAAAGTCTTTAACTTTATGCTTCTTTTTAAATCCTTACAGGAAGCTTTAGCATCTTTAATTCTAAGCAAATAGTGCATTCATTAATTCCTATTTAATCACCTTTCTGAGATTATCAAGTAACAATCTCTTAGTGAATAACAGGTATTTTGTATTTAATTTGTATTAAAAATAATTTCCAAAGGAGTAATGTAATTACTTTGAGAGTAGGAATTGTTTTCTGCTTTTTTGCATATTGACTGTGCTTTTTGCATATTTTAGTCTCAACTATAAATGTATTCAGCATGGTGATTCCTGGTTACACTAATGATTAGGGTAGGGTAATGCTGAGGAGTGACTCTCAAGGGCTAGGATGCTAGTCTCATTACAATCTCTCATTCCAGTCATATAGCTTACAGTTACAATGAATTATTATAAATCTCATATTTATGTACTTTATAAATATGTTACAAACATGTATTCATTTTGTGACAAACTGTAAAAGCTACAAAAGCAGACCACATGCCAGTTTTTATATCTCACTATATACATAGCTAGAGAAGTGTTTAGAATCTTATCCATGAAAGTTCTAAAATAGTTGAGTTATGTAACATATAATGAAATAAATTATCTATGGTATTTGTTTCCAAACTATGCAGACCTGTTTTTAGGATTGCATTAAGTAATTCAAGCAGAAATTACTGGAAAGTGTCAAACATGGTGTGAACAAATCAGAGTGCAATGTGACGATGTATTTTCAGGTAAGCTACAGATGTAAGGACAGTAAGTATTTTTCTTCTTTAGTGATGTGACCATTGTCATTCTGTATATTTACCACAGAGATCCACAGTGGAGACACTATTTTTCTGTACTGTCTGGTAAACATTTTCCTAAAGTTATTCACCAAGAAGATATATTTTTAAGCTTTCATCAAAATAATCCTTTAAGTATGAGTTTTATTTTCTCTTTTCCATTATTTTAAAATAATTATGATACACATCTGAGAATTCATGGAAGTGTAACAGTGTAATTTTGCATACAGCTGGAAATAAGAGGAGTGTGGATTTCAGAAGTGATTTGGGAGAGATGCATGTGTGTGTTGAATGTTTAATACTACTCAGAACAAGGAATAAGGAACAAGGAACAAGGAACATTGGCAGTTTCCTTCCAATGTCAAAGATGGTCCAGAAGTTAAAAGATGCAATTCACTTCCTGCCAGTGTGCAGAAAGCAGCTGCTGCGACTGACTACCTTTGTCTGTGAGCTTGCTGTTCTTCTGTGTTTCTTTCATAATTATTGCAACAACTGAGTGTGTTATGCATTGTAAGAGAGTCTGTGTCAGTGACATATCTAAGCACCAAAGGAGCAGAGTAGCTTGGCCTGTAATCAGGCCCAATATGAACAATCTATTGGAATTAAAATCAAGATCTTCTTTCCATAAAAACGTTTCTTCTCTGTTCTGTCTTTTTATAAAATTGGTGTAATTAAAACAAGAAAATGTAACTTAAAATATTTAGCATAGGTGAAAAGACTCACTAGAATAGGTAGAAGAACTAACATAAATTCATTTTTTATTGGAACATGTTTAGACTTGTGATTATAAAAGAATTTTCTCAGATTTGATGTGGGCAAAACTATGCTTCTAAGAGATTAGTTTAACACTGTTTATTTTAATAAGTATAGGAGACAAGATAAACTTACCAGCTTCCACCCTCTGGTCCCAAATCTTTGTCCAGTTCTACTTTCCCTGTGTCTCCAATCTGTAACCAGTAATTGTTTAATGTGAGAGACATATGCCCTGTTGCCTGAATTTTCATCATCAAATATTTTAATGTATGTTTTTAGACCTGAGGAGCATGTTTTTCAAATATTTTCTGACCATTCAGATGATGGCCTAGGGAATTTGTCCCAGGATTGGTCATTTTTTTTCTAGCATTTGTAACAGTTCACTAGACCCTGTTCTTTCTGAGACCCACTGGTCTCTAAAATTAGATTTAACAATAGAAAAATTTTCAGTCATAGGTTCCCATGGGTGAGCTCTGCATTTCTTCTGTAGCCATTTGAAATCCTATCTTTGAAAAATATTTTTCTTCCTCTTTCCCATCTCTTTTTTTCTGTTTTTTATGCTCAGAATTACTGAGTAATATAACTGCCAATGACAGCTGAATAACTGGTGGAATATCCCCTAGGAAAATTGATCAGACACTTTATTGCACCAAAAGGTTCAGTATACAGCTACAGCTGTATACAGCCTCCTTTCCCTCTGAAGTATTGGTTAAAAACTGGACTATACACCACTGGGATCTGGACAACCAAATGCTTGGAAGATTGAATCAGTGGGTGGGAATCACATAGGAGGGTTTTTCATTGAAATCTCTAAAGATAAAGCTACATATTTTATCCACACAATGTAAAAGTGAAGTAGAAATAACTCTACCTCATGAAGCATAAAGTTTTTTACTAGATGAAATAGACAAAAAGCTCTCCCAAGCTTTTCTCTGGAAATATCCATGAAAATACTCACTCAAGTGCATCTGAAATGGAGAAGGTCACTTGTAACAAGACAGAACCACCTTAAAGGCTTTGGAAACATCAAGTCCTATGCAGATTTTAATAAGCCACTTCCAGTGCATATGCTTTGCCATACTGATGAGAAAAATTCAGACTAAGATTTTATTTAGATCATCCTATTACTATAGAAGTGACCTGAGTGGTGGCAGCAATGTTTACTAGGAATGCATAGTCAGAGAAGTGTGAGATTTTAGACCTTAACATAACGTGAAGACTTGGGAGATCTGAGCAGTACTCCCGGGGTTTCAGATGGCATCAGTATGCTCAGAGCAATTGCAATTGATGGTGGTGATCCTGAGTTCAAGGCCTGGAGCTAGCAATTGGCGAAGGGGTACCCTTTAAGTAAATCTTAATTTAACTAACCACAGACAAGTAGGGTGCTTTAATTATTAATTCTAACTCATGTTGGGATTGCTACCAACTACCACAGGTCATGCACAGTTGAGTTTGCACTCAGGCACATGCCAATGTAAAGTTCCAGAAGGCTTCCAGGGAGAAGGATTTTCAGTTTTATGCAGGGATCATGTATACCGAACTTTCAGGATTAAGATCACAATGGTCTTACAGATGAACGAGAAGCAAGCTTAGGTCATTGTCGTCAATCACAATGTCACATTCAAGGCTTATTTTCTGATATGCAAGTATCACAGGATGGTATTGGAATTTATAACATGCAACTAAATCAGGTGAAGGAAACTCACAGCTTTACTGAACTTGTCTTTTTTTTTTTTTTTTTTTCTGAGACAGGGTCTCGCTTTGTAGTTCAGGCCAGCCCTGAGCTCACTATGTAGCCCAGGCAAGCCTTGAACTCAGCAATCCTCCTGTCTCTGCCTCCCAAATGCTGGGATTACAGGCGTGAGCCACCACGCCCGGCCTGAACTTGTCTTCTATTTTTATGACTTTCCAATGTCTCAAGATTTTCCTCACTTGTTCTACGTGTCAAAGTTATTGCATATTTGGACACACACACACACAGGATATGTGTAAATATATATGTAAAATGCAATACTTTCATTTGTCTTTATAGAATCTGGCTCTCTTGAGTATTGCTTTGTGCAAGCTTAAAAAAAAATACCCTGAAACTTTACATACAATGAACAACACTGTTACTCATGGCTGCACATAGGATTTGTCTTTCACCATACAGATAAATGAAGGGCAGCACTCAGCAAATGGTAGCCATTGAGTCAGTGTATAAATTTGTGCTATGAGTGGTACTTCTGTTCTTCCGTCAGGAGTGTCTGTTTGTCATCTCAGACATATCTAATTAGATATTATGTTATTCTGCATGCTCTGAGCCCTATTTTTTGGAAATCTGAGAGATGGAAAGAAAAAAAAGTCTCCTTGTGAGAACAAAATTTTGACATCTGACAGCATTCATTGGATGTAGTGGTACAACTGATAGAAATTAAGTGGGGGGAAACTCTAATCACACAGGCAGGCAGAGATTTTAATAACCCATAATCATGGTCATCTTTGGGTAGCCAGGATGACACCTCGTCTTGAAAGTCACAGAGAGTGAAACTGCTTTGATTCCCCTTATGTTTAGCTGCCCATTTTCCCCCAAAATCAGTCAATCAGATAATTTGATGCTAGACTGACTTAAGAGTTGTTGGTATAAGTTTTAAATATTTCACAGTGTTCAAGATCCTCTCTGAAATTTGGCTTCTATTTGCTTCTTTCCATTTAGTACTTTCCCTACTCAGATTTCAAGAATAAATATTACAATGGAGAAGTTTATGGTTTTTTTCATAGTTTTATTTGATATTTTTAACCTTTGAATGTGTCCCAAGAGACTAAACAAAATCTAAAACTACCTACTAAATTCTTTGTAATAATTTACTAACCAACAATACAGAGATATTTTGTGTGCTGGAAATAAAGTGTCAGTGGGTGTTCTGTATGTACACATTTAAGATTTTCCAGCTTTCTTCAGGAATGGAATCTTTTCATAATTCACAGTGATCACCTTTTTCCCTGAGAGGGTTCACTCTTTCAAACACTTGGCTTTAACACACTTGCTTCAGCTCCATTTTGAGTAAGGTTCACAGTGCTTTAATTCAAATGTCATTTTATCTCATATCGGTGCTCCCACAGAGCACAAAGTTTGAGCTTTTTAATATGATAGTTAACTCTAAATACAAACAGACTGAGTCCCACTACATCACCTGAAGCTCGACTCTGGGCTCTGCTCACTCTCCTGCCTCCACTTCTTGGTTCGTGGGGCCTGCAGTTAAGCAAACATGTGTGACTTAGTTTTTATGTTTAGTTTCTGTGTCTACATTATTTCTGTTTTTATTGAGGGATAATTCACATGCACAAAGTCTAACCAAAATGGTGTGATTCATTGAATTTTCACCCATGTTACTGATAACTTGGC
>PVIC010015041.1:0-35754 GCA_004025085.1 Thryonomys swinderianus
ACTGCTCTCCATAAGAGTCATTTACTCACAGAATACAGCACTTACTGAGATCTCATGTATTTAAGGCACTAACCAGACACTAGTGTTGTGGTTACAAATATAAACACCACAGATCCTGTCTTCAGAGAACCAACAGTTTAAGGTGTTTGGGTGACTTGGCCCAAGTCATTGAGTTGAGAAATGGCAGAGTTAGATTCAGACCCAGTCAGCCTGACTGTAGAACTTACACTCCAAATCTGTGAATATATGCAAATGTCTAGTGCAGAAATAGAGGGTATGTGTTGTGTAAGGGGCACAGGCTCAGAGCCCTGGGAAGGGAAAGCGGTCTCCACCTAGGAGGTCAGAGCAAGCTTCCTGTTGCAGAAGAAGTGGTGCGTGGGCTAGACACTGAGGGGTAAACGAGATCGTACACACGCAGGTAGTGAGACATGAACGAAAGGCGTAGAGCAGAAGTAGTGTAGATGTCTGAAAACCGGACTAAAGGTGTGTGGCATGTGGGGCATGTACAGAGAAATAGTGGGCGGGCTGGAGATTCAGCTCATTGGTTCTGCCACCTGCCTAGCAAGTGCAAGGTCCCTGGTTCGATCCTGGAAACCACATACAATGATATGATATTGGGTGTGGTGACTCACGCCCACCAGCAATCAGTACCACACCCCACAGTGCTGGACGTGGTGCCTCATGCTGTAATCCCAGCACTCGGGAGGCAGAGGCAGGAGGACTGCTGAGTTCGAGGCTTGCCTGGGCTACAGAGTGAGGGCGAGCCTGAACTACAAAGCGAGACCCTGTTCCAAAAACAAACAAACAAAAAGAAATAGTGGGCAACAGTGTCGCTGAGGCAGACTCAGGGGTCCTTGAATGTGCTGCCAAAGAGTCTGACCTCTTCTGTGTTCACTGGAGAACAGCATGGTCAGAATATGGCCCCAGACCTGGAGGGTGATGTGGAGGCGAGGAGGGCAGAGGGAGGAAGTTGAGGCAGGAGAGTGAGTGAGCTGATTATCATAAGGATCCAGGCAAGAGAGTATAAAGGCCTGACCTAGGAAGTATAAAAAAAAGGAAGGTAGCTTCATGAGGGCAGTTGGTTTCCTGAGGAATTCGATTGACTACAGGAGAGAGGAGCGCGAAGGAAAGAGGAACTGCCAAGGCCGAAGAACAAGCCCCTCACTACCACGGGCCTTTCCTTCCGCCTGCCTGCCTCTGGCCTGAACGTGTGAGCCCCAGTCCTAGACGGTTCAGTTAGGAAAGTAGGTTCATCATTTCACACCCCGCACTTCCTCCTTCCCCTACCCTCCTCCCTCCTGCAGCTCTGGCACAGTTTCCATGTTACCTTCCTGTTGAGAGTCCCAGCCAAGAGCCAAGAAGGTCCCTATTCACTGAGCTGGAGAATGGGCCGCTTGGCAGAAACAGGGTTTTTCCCATTTCCGGCCCTGAGCCTTCTCCGTCGCTTCCTCGGGTACTGAAAGGAACTGTGTGGGGATCTTGTGAGTAATGGGGGTGGGGAAGTGAGGCAGGGCACACTGCCAGTTCCACGGGCAAAGCTGAGCCTGTGTCAAAGGATTCTGGCTGAGTGGGGAGAGGGCGTGAGATGGATGGATGGAGGGCACAGCTGCAGGATCAGTCAGGGGCCCAGGGCAGGGCTTGGGAAGAGAGCCGAGGATGTTGGCACCACTTTTTCCAGCCCCGCTCCTCCCATACCACAAAGGGCCCAGAGAGTGTGCCCCGCGGGGTGCAGGGGCTGTCCATGGCCAACCGACCCCAGACTTCCCTGCTCGGCGTGTAGGACCTGGTATCTCCATGGCGTCTGCCCAGGCAGGCAGCTCGTCTTCCTTCATCCCTCGGTGAAGAGGAGCCTCCAGTGGGAAGGAACCGAGGAGGATGATTTCATGCTCTTCCTCCTCATCCGGTGTCTGGGTGACAGAGAGATGAGCTAAGAGATCACTGGTTTCCAGCCTCCCAGGGCGAGTGTGGGGCTCGGGGAGCGTGAAAGACGCGCTCACCAAACTCACGGGAGGGCCTGTTGTGCACAGGTTCGGAACCCAGCGCCTAAAAGGTTGTCCGGTTTACCCAGCGGCAGGTGGTCAGGCTAGCTAGGGCCGAGGTCAGTATGAGGCCTAGTCAGCTAGGACTCTAGACTAGCGGGAGGAGCTCTCCCGGCACCAGGAGGGCTCGGCGGCCACACAGCTCCAGGGTAGAATCCACCAGTACGTGCTGAGGGGAACCTCGGCCGGCCAGACTGGAGTTTGATGTGCAGAAAATGCTTACAATGACCCCGAGTCCTAGAAGGGGCAAGTGGTGGGAGCCGGACAGAGGCTGGTGTGGAGGCAAAGAGCAGGGTGAAGACCACTGAGGGCCTTTCTCAGGACGGATCCCCAGCTCTTCACTGGGATATGATGGGTAAAGGCTTTGCATTTCACGGTTGAGAGTTCAGTCGCGCGTGTGGACTTGAGAGAGAAGCGGCTGTTAGATCCGTCCCTACTCACACTAATCAGGTCCAGCCAGACCCTCCAGCCGACCCCTGAGAGCAAGTCGGGTAACTCCGTCTTGAGGAAGAACCTGAGGCTCAGAGATACTCGGAGGCCGGAGGAACCCGGTTTGGAGCCTGGGCCTGAGGGATGTTTACTTCTGGCTCTGCCGCAGCTGGCCCGGCCCCTCAGTCCCCACTCAGACTTCTGAAGCACAAGAAGCTCTGAGATCCGAGAAGGTCCCACGCTCTGGATGAAGATAGCAGCTTGGCCCCTGGCTTCTCTTCGGGTAACATCATCCCCTTGGGGTTGGTGGGAAAGGCTGTCCTGCTGGCTCCCTCAGGTCAAGACCCGGGGTGCTCCTGCTTCCGCTGCCCCCCCTCCCGCCTCTTCGGTTCCCACAAGCTAACTTCCTTCTTCTGTTCTCATCCCTCTCACAGCTGCCTGCTCCCCCTTCCATCCCAGCTAGCACCTGCCTGTGGCCGGGCCGAGGTCAGCGTGAGGGTAGGCAAGAGGATGCCCAGGCTTCCTCTTCCTTCCCCTCACCTTCCCCTGCGTCGGGCAGGGCTGGAGGCGAAGGGCAGGACGGGAGATGCTTCCCTTTTCCTGTCATTACTGTGTGTTCGTTTTCCCGGAAGTACACCGGAAGCCTTAAATGAATAGCAGTGTTCACCTAATCCTTTCTTTGAGCCACAGCAAGATACACATTATCTCATCTAACCTATATAGTAGTTGTAAATGACAGACGCTATCATTCTTACGTTAAAGAATGTAGAACTGGAAAAACAATTTAACCTCCCCAAGTCACATCACTGCTACATGGCAGAACTGGGATTCTGTTCCTTTTGTTTCTAGAACCTAAGTTCTTAGCCAATGCAGAATATCACTTTTATCATGGGTGCAATTTCAGCCCTTCTTTACTTAAATGGGGCCTCTGTTTATGGACAGCACTGACTTCATGCATACCCACACACTCATTCTCCCTGGAAAACTTGTGCAAAATGTCAGCATTATTTCTTAAGAATTTTTCCTTACTGGGTAAAACTGAAAGGGGCCATTTCATTCCTCCCACCGCCTCTGACCTGGACTGTGTTTGCCTTCTGGAAGGAGCCTGCCAGCTCGGTGAAATGGAGCCTTGGGAAATGGCTGTCTCTCCCTCTCCCCTCTGTCTCTGTGCGGCGAGTGACCGAAGGAAGTGTGAAGTCCCGAGTGGATGGTCTGCGGGTGGAGGGACGTTCGCTAGGACTCAACACGGTTCATGGGTGTGTCACGAGGACAAGGGGCCAGCCAGGCTCTGGGGGACACACCGAAGTGCAGAGCTCATTCTCTGCCTCCAGTCGTGATCGCTAATTATTTCATGAGCAGCGAAGCATTTGAATGGGGGGAGGACAAGAGGCGAGTACGTACACAGTAGGACTTGAGGGGCGAACATCCGAATGATCATCGACAGGGCCTTAACAGGAGCGTGGCGGGTGCATCCAGGGGACAAAGACACGTCCAGAACTGAAAATCAGAACCAAGTCAGAGCCGCTGAGTAAGGCGACTAGGAGCGTCTCTGTGAGGAAACTGGTGGGGCGCTCATGTGCCCTAAACAAGGCTTGGGCAGCACTGCGGGGGCCGGGGGGTGCCTGCTGCACATCCAGGGGAGGACTCCGGCACGTGCGATCAGGTTGGACGGGCGAGGCACGCTAGGATGAGGTCTCTTAAGGTTCCAGGTAGGTGTGACAGGACGGCGCACCAGGGATCCGGAGGAAGAATAGTGGAGTCTGCGAGACAGTTTCCCAGGAATAAAGTGAGCCTGGTTTGGGGCTGAGTCTCCCCTAGGGCCGCCCTGGGTCTCAGCAGCTGCACCTGAGGACTCTGAAAGGAAGGGTCCAGGAGGCAGCGGCAAGGTGGTCACGGCAAGGGCCAGTGACAGCAGGTGCCCCATCCACGGGCTACGTGTTTCTTGCAGCCGCCGCCATATCCCAGGGCTGCCAGGGCCTCGAACCACCACCGACCGCGCAGGCAGTCTTCACACTCCAGCAGAAGCCTCCTTGCTTAAAGTGGAGAGCTCAGTCCTGCACTGCCCCTTAGTGCTGCTGGCTCACGGAGGGCCTGTCCGGGGTGCCCCTCCCACTCAGGGGCAGGGTTGGCAGGGGAAGACTGGACCCAGAAGCTGAGCCGGTCACTGCCCATCCAGTCCAGCAGACCTGCCTGCCAGCTCCCTGCCCCCCTGCCCTCCAGGCTTAGCTCTGAGCATTAAGACAGGAGGTAAGATGATCCGCGGGTCTCTGGGGGGCTTAGGAAACAGATGGTCCTCGAATATGAAGCTTGCTGTGAGAAACTTGATCGGGATGTGGGGAGGGAGCTGGCAGGACCCAGGCAGCCTGAAGCCTGTGAATGTTATCAGACAGGGCCTCTCCTCCGCAGCCTCCAAATGCGGCCCTCACCCGAGGCAGCCTCTCGGCCCCTTCCAGATGGCACCTGAGACTCTGTCCTCAGAAACCCAGAAGCATCTGGAAGGACCGACCTCAGGATTCGCACTCCTGCTTGGCCAGGGCAGTGGGAGCCGTGGGGCTGAGAAAGCAGCAGGAGAGCTGGGGCCCAGTGTGAGGGGAGCTGGGAGAGGACAGGTGTTTGGGACAGAGACAGGCTGGGAAGAGCTGGGCGAGGGTTTCCAGCGAGGGACAGTTTCCTGGCCAGTCAAACGGAAAGAAAACCCTACACCAACCCTTTCAACCCCTCTCCGCTGCCCACTAAGCTCCTGCTAGCCTCACGCCGGCTGCGCTTGGTAGTTAGGACTACGGCAGCCAGAGTGAGTCAGTCCTGGATTTTAGTCCCAACTCTGAACTGAGCGACCACAGGTGCGTTCTTTGATCCTCACCGTCTCCCCATGTTCATGAGAACAGTAGCAGCGGCCTCAGAGTGTGTATAAGATGAAACGAGATGAGACACATAGCTAGCGTATTTCTCGTCACCTGGTAAATGCTCACAGATCATCGCTATCTCCATCCTCACCATCATCCATCAGAGGAGTCCGAAGCCGAGAAGGATAAGCTTGGCTTTTTTCTTTTCCTTTTTCGTGTATGCAGGACATTACATGAGATATTCAACATCTTATAAAACAGGCTCTAGGTTAGATAGTTTTGCCCAATGTAAATGTTCTGTGCACCTTTACGGTGGTCCAGGCTAAGCTGTCATGTCTGGTAGGTTAGGAATGTTAAATGCATCTTCAACTTACCGCGAGTTTGCTTGGTCGAGACACCACGCCTAGGAGGAGCAGCACCTGTACGGCTTTTAGGACAGCGCCTCCCTTAGCTATTCGGTGCTATCCATGCTATCTCCTTATCTAGCCTGAGCAACATTAAAGTCTTCCAGCAGGGGCTGCCCTGAAGCAGGCTGTAGAGGGGCAGATGGAGGTCTCAGCTGGGCCAGGACAAGCCCTGTGGGTCACTGGCCGGTGCTTTCTCTTCCCCTCCAGATGTCCATGAAGGAAGTGGGCGATGGCTTACAGGATCAGATGAACTGCATGATGGGTGCCCTGCAAGAACTGAAGCTCCTGCAGGTGCAGACAGCGTTGGAACAGCTGGACATCTCTGGAGGGTGTCCTGTGCCAGGCTGCCCTGCGAGTCCCCGGACACAGCCCAAGTGCCCTCCCCGGGAGGGCGGCAGAGATCCAGCCGGGCCTGCAGCCTGCTCCTCTCCCTCCAGCCGCCCTTCTCCTGGCAGCGGCAGCAAGTTTCCAAGCCATAGGATCGCCTGCGGGAGGGAGCCCAGTCCCCTGTCCGGGACACAGCGGCCAGAGCTCCAGGGCTGCGCCCGGGGGCCGGAGTGGGTGGAACCCGATGACTGGACCTCCACCTTGATGTCAAGGGGCAGGAACCGGCAGCCGCTGGTGTTAGGGGACAATGTTTTTGCGGACCTGGTGGGCAACTGGCTGGACTTGCCAGAACTGGAGAGGGGTGGGGAGAAGGCTGAGCCTGGGGAGCCGGGCAAGCCCCGGGGGCAGAAAGGCCAGCCCCGGGAGCTGGGCCGCAAGTTTGCTCTAACAGCAAATATCTTTAGGAAGTTCCTGCGAAGTGTGCGGCCTGACCGCGACAGGCTGCTGAAGGAGAAGCCGGGCTGGGTGATACCTATGGTCTCCGAGCCCCGGGCCGGGCGCAGCCAGAAGGTCAAAAAGTGGAACCATTCCAAGCGCTCTGGACGGTTCCCCTTCCCCAGTGCGGGGGAACCCAGACAAGGCGAGAACCCTCCCGCAGGGAGCCCCAAGGCCGTGGAATCCTCACCTTCGGGCTTTGACATTAACACAGCTGTTTGGGTCTGAAGCCTGAAGGAAGGTCGGCTGAACCCAGAAGAGCAGTCCCTGTGCCGGGCCCCTGGGGAGGAGGGGCGGGTGGTCTGGCTGCCGGAAGCTCAAATCCAAGTTCCTTTCCGAAGGGAGAAGCCGGAGTTCTGGGACAGGGCTGCCTGGAATGCAGTTGGGAGAGGCTGTCACAGGGTTGGCAGGGGCAGCTCCTAGAGGAAAAAACTGTGTGTGTGTGCACACGTGTGTGCACATGTACAGTGCTCACTTTGGGGCTATGGGTGACAGCAGGGAGGCAGGGGAGATCAGGAATCCTGACATTCCTCCACTGCCCTGAAAGGCCTCAAGAGGACGCTGTGTGTGGAAAAGGGCACCGGGGCCCCCAACCTTGTATCTGCCTGCTCCCCAGGCCGGCGCTGCTTCCGGCACAGGGACTGAGGCCCAGATTCCTTTCTTACCTGGCCTCTGGGGGTCAGCAGCCGGCAGGGATCCGCACCCCAGCCCTCCCTGGTGCCACGGAGACTCCAGGACCCTGCAAAGTGGGCTGAATCAGGGGGGCAGAGTGTGATGAGTGTGGGGAGCCGGGTTCCCTCCTGTGTGATGTACAGCACTCTGCGTACAAAAGCCTCTCGCATCCGTGCCATCCTGTAAGCAGGCAGGCAGGCAGCATCGGACATGCCCCCTGTCCCAGAACACACTTCTGACGGGCAGGAGAGATGCAGAGGGGCAGGCCAGCACCCGCAGGTTACCGGGAGCCTGATTACACACCCTGCCCGTCTCCATCTCCGCCGGCAGCTGAGCCTCCACCAGCGCCCTGCCACCTTGCTCCCTCCGAAGCAGCACATGTAGATTCACCGGCAAGGGGGAGGCCAGTGCACTCCTTGCCATTCCCAGCCCTGCCGCTCAGCCCCTCTGCCTCTGGCGCCCTGGGCGCAACCCTAACCTCGCCTTCCCTCCTCACCCCGAATAGGGGCGCCAGGAGTAGGGGAACCTAGAGATGGAGATCTAAAGCTGCTCAGGGAGGGGAGCGTGGGCAGCGGCACAGCGAGAGGGGCCAGGCCGCCCAACTGCCCTTGGGCTGGAGCTGCCTGCTGGGCGGGGCGCCTGGGAGGGCCTGCCCGCGCTCCCCCTCTTCCCACCGAGGGTGACAGCTGCAATTAGAGGCACAAGCTCTCTTCCCCCATCAAAGCATCGAGAATGAACTGAAGGAGGGAAATAAGACTCCTGCCTGCAGTTCAGACTCCCAGGGGGTACAGATTAGATTAGATGGGAATTAGCGATTGAGCCTGAGTGTGGGGGACACAGGGGTCACCTTTGAGATCCCATGCAAATGCTGGACAGTTTTTGCTGGAGTAAGCTAGGCAGGGGAAAAAAGGCGCTTTTTCCAAGCACTTACTATTTGACAGGCAGCGTGGACAGCTCTTTCAAACTTGCAGTGACCCCAGACGGTATTGTATTCCAGGTGCTCCAAGAGAGGTTCACAGGGGTCATGGAAGCTGCTCAGACCAGGCGGGCAGCACAGGAAAGACTCATGGTTTGAACCAGAGGGTTATCTAGCTCCCAAAGCCTGCCTCTCCCTCTCTGCTTCTTTGAGTTTGCCAAATAAAGCTCACTCTTTCTGGAGATGCCCATTCTATATATCTTCCTAGAGAAGTCTGCCAGTTCATTCTTTGGCATGGGAAGTCCTCTGTGGCTACCTTTGGTGGTGGTGGTGGTGGTGGGGTGTGTGTGTGAGTGTGTGTGTGAGTGTGAGAGAGAGGGAGAGCTCAAAGTGTCCATGTGAAGAGTCTTAATAGATTCACTGGTCCGGAGAAAAGGGGACCACCAGCAAAAAATTCGAGCTTGGAATGACTGTATAAAGACCAAGCCACTTCTGACTCATCTGTTTCATGGACTGGTTGGTGCAGTGAACAACGCTTTAATGATACCTCCCAGTCCCTGGCATCGTGGTTGGAATTAAGAAGAGTGTGATGACAAGGACCCACCTGCTGACCTCAAGGATCCAGTAAAAAAGGAAGAAGTCACCTCTTCCAACCTTCACTTAGAGGGAATCCAAGGAACCGAAGACTTATTTTTAACTTGGACCATAACATCTTAGAAGTTATTACTACACCTATGCTGCCAGCATAGGTGCCAGGATCTCCCCATATCTGTGTCCTTACCTCCTCACATTGCACCCCAGAAGTGGCTGGTCCTGCTGTTATTTTACGTGGCTAGGCCCAGGCAGGGTAGGCCGAGTGTCCAAGGTCAGAGGTGGGACTGAAATGGTTCCCAGTAGCTTTTGCCTTAGCCCTCCAGCCGTGCATTTATCTGCCCCCAAATCAAATGAAGGGCAGAATCTGTCCTTCCCTTACGGTATAACACCTGACCTGCCGGCTGTCCAGGCCAGCGGTTCCGTGTGGGTCCCCACAGGGCTGGTGGAATGCCCCACAACCATGTCATGCTTTGCCAGTGAGAGATTCTGGTAATTCCCCTCCCTTGTTACACTTTGAAGTTCTCTGTCCCCTTCTGGGGTTCTGCTGTGACCGTGAGGGAGGCCATGCAGGGGCCGATGGGAATGCCTAGGGCCTCAGAGATGAGGGCGAGTGCAGGGAACAGGGATGATATGAACAGGGAAGAGAGAGTGGAAGTAAGGACAGAGGGGCTGACAGCTTAATTTTGCCTCTGGGGCTCATTTTATGGTTAATTAGGACATGCAAATGAACTGGAAGCTCATGTAATACCTTCCCTGGCATGCAGCTTCACCTCAGACCTGGCCCACTTCCCTGGCAGGTACGGCCCGACTGGCCCAGGCCTCTGCTCCGGGATCCACCAGCTTCGTGGCGGCCCCATGGCCGGAGTCTGTAGGTGTCCCTCAGCCCCAGCAGGAGATGGGAGGAGTCCCCGGGACTCTTGGATCCTCCCGTCCCTTGCTTCTCCTCGGCAGAGGTCCCTATGCGCGGCGTGAAGGAACTTCCCTTGCCTTTTGTGGGAGGCCTGCAGGTGGAGCCAGACAGGTTCTGAGACCCAAGTCTGTCCCTGTGAGCTTGAGCATGTGATTTGCCCTCTCTGAGCCTCATGTTCCTCACCTGTGAAATGGGGCCGCTGTGAGGTTGAGAGGACACAGTGAATGGGGAGGCAGCCCACTGCCTGGGGTAGCAAAGCACCACGGGCTGCACACCCCCCCCCCAGGACTAACCCTGAGACCCAAGGCATGCTGCTAAAAACAAAGTACTTTCTCTAAATCTCGGTCTCTTTTCCATTAAAAAAAAAAAGTGCATTGTGGCAAGGATCAGAGAAAATTAGAGCTGTGAATACGCGTTAGTACAGTGTGGATACAGCTGGTCATTATGTGCCAAATAGGTCCATTCTCCGGAAGGGTGGTACGTAGGGGTGGGGCTGGCAAAGCCGGCAGCCTTGGTGAAGCTGCAAGTAGGCGCTTGAGGACCCACCACCCCCGCTCTGCAGACACTCCTACCACCCCAGTACCCCAGCTCTCCTCCATGGCACCGCAGGGCTGTCTCTACTCTCCCAGCTGCTCCCTGGGTCATAGGTGCCCGAGTCTCTGCCAGGCCACAGCTCTCCCTCCTCCCAGCCACCGGGAGCCAGTGGCCTACGGCTGCCAAGGCTGCCCTCCGACCCATTCTCTCCTCCACCAGGGGTCCTGGGGCTCAGAATGGTCCTACCTGGTGATGCGTGACGGGCCAGAAAGCCCTCGGGACAGGAGCACACACCGGTCACCCAAAGGTCATGCCTTTTCCCCTGCCCAGGTCCTAAATCAGGACTTCAAGGATCCAGTAAAAAAAGGAAGAAGCCAACTAACTCCCTTCACACAGAAGGCGTCCCCGGAACTGACGGAGGCCCCCTGCTAGAGGACTTACTTCCGGCTCCTGCTACGCTCCCTCCCCTCCCCCTCAATCAGTCCTGACGACCCTTCCACGCACCTCCTCCAGCCCCTGCCTCCCTGGTCCATGGCACACCGCGGGGCACTTGTGCGCGTGCACACAGGGCCCCCGCAGCGATACCAGCCTCCAGTGCCCCTGCAAGCTGACGTTCTGGTGTCTCCCGTCCCCTCCTCAGCTTTCCCGAAGTGTCCCTGGGCTCCTAGGAGGGAGAGGCCGACGAGGACTGGCGTGCCCCAGGAACACAGTTTGGGGCAATGGTAGCCGACGAGGACCGGCGTGCCCCGGGAACACAGTTTGGGGCAATGGTAGCCTGACGTCAGAAGGGTGACGACTTTCTACTTCCTCTTCCCTGGGAGAGGGAAAGTAATGAGGCTTGCTTGGGTCAGGGGAGCAAGCTTGTCGGTGACTCTGGGCCTGGTTCTAGGCCCCGGCACTCTGCCATCCACACCCACTCCGGGACCCCCCCCCCCCCCCCCCCCCCCCCCCCCCCCCCCCCCCCCCCCCCCCCCCCCCCCCCCGCACAGGCCGTTAAGGCCAAATTCCACCTCCTGTGTGCTTTGCACCACTGCCGTCGGCTTCCCGCCATGCCCTGCTCTGGGTGGCGTCACCCCGGAACCTTCTCCCTCCGACATCAACACCCCCTTCCACTTTTCTCCAGCTGGCCAGGAAGGGGTGGGTAGGCGCGCGGTCTGAAGCTGTCTGCTGGGTGCTGGTTTGCAGGGGAGGCGCTCCTCACCCCAAGAATGAGTTTTGTTTTCTTGTCCTCCGTGGCCCTCACTGGCTGCTGGAATTCCCTTTCCCGCCTTCCTCCCCTCAGCCCCTGTGTGGCGGAGGCCACGGCAGTGCTGTGGGGTCTACAGGACCTGGGAGCTCCCATGACTCTCCTCTCGTCTTCCGTCTGCTCCAGGTGTCCGAGGCTCCACTCTGCCCAGTTAGACCCAGCTGACGGGCTTGGCCTATTCCGGACCCTTCTAGTTAGCTTCGTGTTGAAGGTTACGCTGGTAGGTTTCTCCGAGCTGGAGTCGACTCCTGCCTCTTACTTCTCGCGTCTCCCTGGGCTGTTTCCTGAGAAGTGAGCTCTCCGTTATGTCGCATGGCTTTAGCTGAGCCTTCGCAGGGCCCCCCGAAGACCGCTGATCTATGAGGCCTTATCTGTAGTTCTGCCACGATCGCAGTTCGTAAGTCGCTTCCGTGCAGTCCTTTCTTTCTAGATTGAACATTCCGGGGGAGTAACTGCTCCTTCCTCGTGTGTGCAACCCTAGCGGTGAACCCAGGGCCCCCAGTGTGGCCTCTGCTCTGCAGACTAAACCCCATGCTGAGCCCTCTTCTGATGCTCCTGCCTCAGGGAAGGCCACGTCCAGGGGACGGGGAAGCTGCCGTCCAAGTCAGACAGCGGGGAACGTCCCCAGCTCGGCCTGGTCTCCAGGACACTGCTCTCCTTCCACTCCTTGGGTGCATCTATTTCCATGCCGGCTGTATGGGGGGCCGTGGCCCCACTTGGTGCCGTCCCTGTTGACCTGCTGATCTTAACTGCCATCCTGAAGGTTACCACTTTCACTGACGCCTGCCAGTTTCCTTCCTTTCTTTGTTGATCCTTTCTACCTGATTCATTTCCTTGTCTGTTCTGGTAACATCTAGTCCCAGACTTACCTACCCTGGCGTCCCTTCGGACTGGCTTTGTGCAGGCCCTCCACCCCTCCTGGGGACACTGAGTCTGCTGGCTTCTCCTCCCTGCATTGTGACCGCGGAGGAGGAGGGGACAGGGCAGGGCGAAGTGGAAGGAAGTGGAGAGCTGGGTGCTGCTCGCCCTCCCCACCTCCAGCCCCGCCGGCTGGCCGTGCTCCAGGCATTGTCTCCACTGGGACCGAACTGCCTGCAGAGCAGAATGCGTGAGCCATTTGTGTACACGTGGTGGGAAAGAGGAGCAAGTCAGACATTTGTTTGTAAATGCAAGAAGTTCTTTCAAATGGCTAAGTGCTCATCGGAAGCCCTTGCGCGGACACAGCCCCTTGATCAGAACTGTCACAGCTGGTGCCAGCCCGAAGCCTCCACACACAACGCCCCCACACACACCTGGCCCAGGGACCGCAGAGTTATCGGGCCAGACGGACTGGGCCAGGTGCTGCGGTCCCTGGCTGAAGTTCCAAGCCACTGTTCACACAGTCAGTTCGTATCCCAGAAAATAAGGGATTAGCTTTCAGTCAGTGATTCCCAGTGCCCGAAGAATTCCTAAACTTCTGATACGGCTCCCGTATTGGCAGCACAGGGATCCAACACTGTCTTTTAACTTCTCACTCCCCGGGGGGCTGGGGGTGTGGCTCAGTGATATACACGGGACATGGGCTTAATCCCCAGCACTGCCTAAAAAAAACGCACAAGAGGGCCGGAGGATTAGCTCAGTGTTTCCGGCGCCTGCCTCGCAAGCGCAAGGTCCTGAGTTCAATCCCGGGAAACCACATATAATGCTGGGCGTGGAGACTCACGCCCACCAGCCATCAATACCACATACCACAGTGCTAGGCGTGGTGGCTCACGCCTGTAATCCCAGCACTCAGGAGGCAGAGACAGGAGGATTGCTGAGTTCGAGGCTTGCCTGGGCTACATAGTGAGCTCAGAGCCAGCCTGAACTACAAAAGCGAGACCCTGTCTCAAAAACAAACAAACAAACAAAACGCACAAGAAGCCAGAGGCGTGGTACCTACCTATAATCCCAGCTACTCAGGGAGCTACGGTAGGACTGCAAGTCCAAGCCCGGCTTGGGAAATTTAGATCTTGTCTCAAAAATAAAAAGGGCAGGAGCTCAGTGTGAGGACCTAGGTTCAATATTCAACACTGCAAAATAAGTAAAAAGTAAATAAAACACACCCTGTCCCCAAGGAACACAGGTACAGACGGACTAATTTCTGGTCCCACTCTTTCAAGTCCTAGTTTTCAAAACTGGGAAGACTGCATGCTTCGCATTCCTTCAATCCTGGTGACCGCAAACTACAATCCATCCAACTAGGAGAGCAGGCCCTTGGGGATGCTTATGAAGAAGTTAACACGGCTGTTAACTAAATGTGGTTTACGGCCGCCCTCTAGCCTGGTGAAGGGGAAGGAGTGAACTAAAAATCCTCTCAGAAAACTTTCCCTGTACAACACAGCAAGATGTATCCGAAGGGCCAGAGGGGCTGAGAACTGGGGGCCTGGCGGGTGGGAGTGTGAACTACGATTTACCACGTGACCACTGGATGGGCGGGGCCTATGCCAAGAAAGATAAGGGAGCCGAACTACGATTGGTAAAGCAGGAACATGAGAAAGAAAAGGTATTTTCTTTCTTCTTTGTTAACATCTTTGAGTGCCAAAGTATTGATGTTGACTCCCTTCTAACTTGGACACTAGTTAACGGATCTCAATCGGATCTCAATCGAGGTAGGTGCGGTACCACTTAAACTCAGTTCCTGACCCTACTAATCTCAATCAAAGATCATCTTTATTAGAGAATGAGGAAAACAAGTGAAAAACTAAGACTGGGATAAGTATGCAAATTCACAGGAGTAACCTTTTCATCCTGAGTTCTGGCTTATCAGTGCCTGACTACTCAGGGTATATATATATATATATATATATATATATATATATATATATATATATATATGCTTTCCATTTCTTCATACTTCATAGGTGTTGTGAACTACAAGTTCCTGTATCTGCAGAACAGTTCTGTATGTTTCCACCCTAACATCTGGGGCATCGTCTCTACCATACCATGGGTTGTCCACCAAGGTCACCGGTGACCTCTGCTACTCCCCCTTTTCGGTGGGGCTTTGCTCAAATTCCCAGTCCTCCTGCCTCCGCCTCCCAAGCAGCTGGGACTGCAGGTGCGTGCCGGCACAGGGGGTGCTTATCTACTTCCGCTTCACTTCCAGCCTCTGCAGAGGACCTCAGGGATCTCTTTATTCACACTCGAGTCTAGCCATCCTGCCTAGTCTGCTCTTACATTTTAAAATATTACTTGGAAATTGCCTGTGGAGACCTCATTCCCCGATCTTGACGCACGTCCAGCTACCTGCTGTAAATCTCCAGGAGGGGGCACACTTCTCACAAGGACCATGCTGACCAATGATCCATTTCTCTTCTCAGTTGCTTTTATCATTATCTTCACTATCTTGACTATTCGTCCCAAAAGCTTGGGATCAACCCTTACCAATTATCAGACGTGTTTCACTAAATCCTGCTGGCTCCACATTCAAATCATGCCAATATAAACTCTTCGCTGCTACCACCATTTATCACGTGACCCAGTTTTCTAACCGGTGTCTGCTTCGGTGTTTGCCCCTCCGCAGGCCGCTCTGACCCAGAAGAGGATCCTGACGATGCAGCGCCAGGTCACGTTACAGCCCTGGCAAGTCCTGGCCACGGATCCCAGTCAAGAGTAAACGCTGAAGAAAACGTCCACGTATTCAGCCCATTGCTTCTCCATCGTCTACCTCTGTGCTCCCCTGTGGGCCCCTGCTCCAGACAAACCAGTCTCTGCTAATCTTCCGAAATGTCAGGCACTCAAATCACCAGCTTGCTCCATTTTACCCACCATTACCTCATCCCTTTGCCAAGCACTTTAGCCCTTTGCACTGAATAACGTTTTTATAACACACACACACACACACACACACACACACACGTCTTTTACCATTTTCTAAAGATAACACAAAGGAAAGGATTTATTTGGTCTGTATTACTAACCACTGCATCCCAGTATGGTATGCGGTATACAACAGAAGCATAAAAAGTACTTCCCAATGCCGGGCGTGGTGGCTCACGCCTGTAATCCCAGCACTCGGGAGGCAGAGACAGGAGGATTGCTGAGTTCGCAGCGGCTTGCTTGGGCACCATAGTGAGCTCAGGGCCAGCCTGAACTACAACGCGAGACCCTGTCTCAAAAAGCAAAAAAAAAAAAAAAAAAAAAAAAAAAAAAAAAAAAAAGAAGTACTTCCCGACAGGCTCCTAAGGACCGTGCCTACGTTTCATAGGTCCCACAACATTCATGTAAGAACCTGGACAGAGTTAAGCTTAAAAAACAAAGCAAAACACTGGAACCAACATTCAAAATAAGAGTCACACTACTGTTTAAAATAGAAAGGTTTATTAAGATTTTTCCTCAAGAGGAACAACTATCCTCTTATTTCTTAAGAGATGCAATTAGCAGGAAATGTGTATCATATCTTGGGCCCAGAATCACAAGGGGCCACTTCTGAACAAGCCCAAAGAACCTGCACTCCCAACACCCCACAACAGAATCCATATTCCCTTCTGAGAAAACAGAATTAGGTGTCCAGTTAAAGCTTCCAGCTGTTCAAACAGAAATAATGAAGCAAGAGCGCGAAATAAATGGACTGCACACTGAACAAACCCAGGATGGAACTGCAGTATGAAAGACCTGTATCAGTGGACTACCGTACCACGTGAAGAAGGACTTGGAGTTTTCCTGTTTGGGAGAATGTCAATGCCAGCAGCCGGCGGTCAGACCGCCTCAGAGCTCACATTCATTCCCCGCCCTGAAAGACGTGCTCTTTCCAGCTCCTGGACCAGCACCCCGACCACTCTGGCTCTTTTAAGTTTGGAGCAGATTCAAGTTGGGTTATTTTAATACATATTTTGCATCGTCAAGAAGGTTGAGTCTCAAATAAAAGAAAAGGCTATTTTACCAATTATTTTTCTCTTCCAAATTACCTGGCATTTTTTTTTTTTTACATTTTGGTTTCAAAAGATATATAGTTTACCAGAGCATAATGCTACCAGGATTGTATAGAGTGGAAATAGCAAATTCCTAATTCTTTTTTGTCCTTTAGTTTCTGAAACAAAACTCAGGTACATGAGCTGACAAGTATCAACAACGGAGCAAAATACATTAAATTGTCGAGGTACAAAAACTGCAGTATTTCATTACTATTTAATTTTTTTTTAGTTTTTTGAGACAGGGTCTCGCTTTCTAGTTCAGGCTGGCTCTGAACTCATTGTGTAGTCCAGGCTAGCCTCAAACTCAGAAATCCTCCTGCCTCTGCCTCCCAAGTGCTGGGATGACAGGCGTGAGCCACCACGCCCAAAACTGTGATATGTGGTAACGGCACATACCGATATGTGGTATGTGCTTGCCAGGCAGAGGCTGGAACCACTGAGCCAAATCCTCAGTTCCCATTACTATTTATATGTAGAGAAAAATAACTCCCTATCATCTGCTTTAATTGGTAACAAAAATAGTGATCAGTATTTTCTTTAAATATTAACTTTTCCAAATAAATAACTTCAAGGAAGAGGACTATTTCAGTGAGAAAAAAAAGTGGCCACTGATGATGGAACATCACTGTGCCAAGGAGATGAGCTCAGAGGTATGAAAAGACGGGACTAAGACCCCAACGACGGTATTTCTCCAAATATTCTTATGAGAATTACATACATGGCCACAGTTTACAAGTTAATATTATCTGTGCCCCCAATGAATTTTGTTTGTACGCCTTCTCTGTCCAGGTAGGCTATAAAATCTTGAGGAAAAGCCTCTTTGTGAAGAATGCAGTGTGCACAGAAGAGGCTTGGACACTCTTAATGCAATGCCTGTTGTAAAAGTGTTAATGATACTGAAGCGCCCCCTGGTGGATGGCAAGATTATAGTTTAGATTATGTATTTATTGCTACAATTTCTAAGACTGGGTGGGTGTACAGATAAGCTATTACAGTAGTTTATGTTTTAAATGGAAAAAAAGCAAACTACTGATTGTAGCATCAAGGTTCCTTTACATTATATGTTGTCCATATAACCAAAGCTATTATGCCTTAAACAGCCACAGATACTGTTATGGTATTAGTTCCTAGATATTTATCACATGAGACTCACATAATACCCTAGAGACTTGATTTTCGGCTGTTGTTGAACCTGTTGTTCTCAGAGGCCCTTTCCATAGGAAACAAGACCACGCAGGTCTCCACTCGGGACAATATGAAAATCCATTTGTCTCATTTTCTAACAGGATGCTTTTTCTTCAGATGCCCGTGCACATCGCTGATTTTAGCTCATCCTGCTCTGCTTCTTCTTCAAACCGAGTGGGCTGTATACGATATGACAAAGGAATATGATGACAAGTGTCCTTCTCCCCTACATTCTAACATAGAAGATAGTGAGTTTACGCTACTCGTTAGGAAAACTGGAATTTAGTCGTAATAATTTCTATTTAATATAGCAAATAACTACATAACCTATATAAAAAGATAGTATTTAGAAACCTCTACTGGTTTTTGTGAGATGCTTGTCTATGATTTTAAGTCCAAAGAATGTCTGAGAGGTATTTCAAACAGAATGATATTAGAGGACTTCAAGATACAGTACAATACGCCTCTAAACCGGGCACAGTGGCATGTGCCTATAATTCCAACTACTTGGGAGGCTGAGGCAGGAGGAGTATTGCTTCAGCCCAGGAATCTGAAATCAACCTGGGCAACATAGTAAGACCCCACCTAAAAAAGAAAGAAAAGGCCTCTCTGACTCACACAAATTGGACGGAAGGTTTCACTTATTTTACAAATTTATTCTATTCGTTTGTCCCCTAATCACAGGCATATATATAATTAGATCAGAAAAAGGGAAGTGTTAGGTAACTAAGTTTATTAGAAACTCAAAATAATACAATTTCCAAATTTTAAAACAGTATTTTTTTTAACATTTTCTCAGTTAGCCAGAACTGCTATTTGAAAGCTAACTTTTAAGTTTCAATTTAGTAACTGATGGGCTGAGCCACATGTATATTCCTTTACATCTAGTTGCAGCAAGACAAAGTCTAGATCCCTGAGCACTGATTTAGACTTCCTAGGACCAGTCTCCTCGGTATTTGGAGACAAGGCACAGGGTTGCCTAAGCTTGCTTCTTTTCTTCTCCAGCACTTAACTGCCTAACAAGCTGTCTGTTCTATGGAGGACACATAAATAATATTACCCCAGGTCCATGTCCTACTTAAGTCTCATCTTTTGTAAAAATGGAAATTACTGGGAAGGAAAAGCAAAGCACCACTATATAGCCAACTAAAAATTCAACTCCCTTGTATTACTAGTTCTATGCTACTTCATATGCAGTTCTTGGAGCAAAAGTTACTAATATCCCTTTTAAGAGCTTTAACTTGCAATCACTACTCCCAAATTCAAACTGTTATAAAGCAAGTTTGAAAATTTCCATGTCTAACATTTCACTGGTGGACTGAGACCTAGTAAAGTACAATGGCAAAAGGATTCCCTTGGTGAAATTACAAGCTGTGGAAGGTTGAAATAGTAGATAGAAGTTAAACCCTGATACAGTATTAAACTTATCTTTTTACATATAAAAATAATACACAGTGGGATACTTTACTCAGTAAGATACAATCTAAGATTCAGAGAGAATATACAAAATTATTCTATGTAGTCTGATGTGTTTTACTGTATAGCAGGAATAAACATATCTAGAAGAGAAAGTAGGAAGTCTGTTCTTAAAGAAATCATCAGTCAGTATAGTTTAAAGCCAACTGTTTTGCAGGTATTAGGTAGAAAGGAGCTACTGTTGCACTTAAAACAATGTGGTCATTATAAAATAAAGGCTTTAGATCTATAAACAATAACAAAAACACACAAACCAAATGAAAATGTACTAAAATTTAATCATCCATAAAAGCTGTAATTTAATCTGACAGTAAAACACAAGAAGCAATATTAGAGTCAGTTTAGTATATTATATATTTTAGCTTTGAAAGCCATAGAAATCAGTTATCCCAGTTTTTTCCTATAAAAGACCCATTTTCCAAAGCATTATGCACAATTTTAATTAGAATGACAGATGATATTTCATAATTTTTAAATATAAAATGAAGTCAATGAATCAAAAAAGTTATCTGCTGCAATGAGTTGAGGATAAATTTCGTAATTGATATTACAGATATAAAGTATAATGGTTCAACTTTTTAGTGCTTGACAGGGAGGAATCATGATAAAAAGGTCAATATGAAATCATTTGATTATAGTAGCAATATCTAACACTTGAAATGCATCCATGCTCTTTTGTATAATTGTATTAGAGTCAAGTATATTTATTTTCACATCTGTTATAACTGCTATTGCAAAGGAGAAATGCTATTGTTTTACTTTCCAAGAGATATACACAGAGCAATTTTTTTCTCCAGGGAACTTGTGCAAACCAATATAATATCTAAATTCTTCACATAATATATAAAACAGGAGAAGCCTCTTCGGATTTGTTTTTTGAAGTCTGGAATGCTGGCACTTTCCAATTAGGCAACAGTTCTTCATTCCTGTAATCTGGAATATTGAATAGATACAGAAATACATACATATCTTTTGATGTCAGAAGATGGTAGTAAGCAAGCAGATATCCCGTGACAAGAAACAGTGGTCTTAGGCTCCATATGTGGTTCAGTGGTAAACTCACAGTTACGCCTAAGACCCTAAGTTTGATTGCATGTGCCCTTAAACTCACATACACACATATGCACACCAAAGATTACCTTGGCTTATCAATAAAATAAATAGCTACAGTGACAGAGCTATTTTTAAATGTTTTAAGACGAGTTTATATGAGTCTATAATTGATCAAATTTAGTTCACTCATTTTATTTCACTTAGTGTTTCACATTATATCCAGCATTCCTGTCTATAAAAAGGAAAACAATATTACTTTGCTTCTAACCTATCAGCACCTTCCTTATAAAAGTTCTTTTTTCACTAAAGAATGACAATTGCTTGAATGAATATTCTCTAGGAAATGTGTATTCAATCATTTTGTGATTGTATAAAGGTTACCACAGGCTAAGGCAAGAAGAGATGACATACAGACAAACTCAGGGGCAGAAAAACGAGCAGGTCTTATGGCTTAGTGAAAGAGAATGAGTATGTGCACACACAGACACACACGGTGGTACTGGGGCACTCTACTGCTGAGCTGTATCATCATTCCTTTTTATTTTTTAGAATTTTGATACAGAGTCCCAGTAAGTTGCCAAGGTTGGCCTTGAACCTGTGATCCTTCTGCCTCAGCCCCATGAATAGGAGAAATTACAGGCATGTGCCACTATGTGTAGCTAAATCCAGTTCTGTTTTTGCAGCACTACCGATCCAATCTAGGGCCTCTCACTTGCTAGGCAAATATTGTTCCCCTGAGCTACATACCCATCCTCAAAGCACATATTCTGAATACTCATTCTGCAGCAGGCACCAGGGATGCGGTGAGTAAATCGGTAGAATTTTAACCCCCAGCCCTTAAAATTCTCATGAGGGAACAATTCTCTAACAATCAGTATTTACAAGGCATGTTACATATATAAGCTATAAAGGTGAAAAATACCCAGAGTAGTAAAATGGGAAGGCTGATTAAAGCTGGGAAAAAATCCAAAAGGAGGCAGTGATGAGAAGGCACCTTACCTGGCTCAGAGCTGCTGCTGACTTCAGGTCTAAAGCAGCAGACATGATTTCTTTTTAGGCTTCTTCTTTTCCACTGGTGTTTTTCTATTTATTTGTCTGACCAGGTCATAAAATATCTAAATATAAACAAAAAAAAAGTACTTATGCAACCGGTATTTGAGACCTTGTTCCTTAAAACAATTTCAGTTCTGTTAAGTATTATTCTACTCTGAGGTCCATTATTCTGCTGCTTTGTTTTGCTTACAGTCAGGCTTCTTAGACGTCTCAGCTGACTTTCGTCAGAGTAAAGCAGGACTTACCTATTTAGCAAGTATTCCTGCTGTTAGACTATGAAAAATAACTGGCATCCAGAAAAACACCCAAACCAAAAAGCAACAAACCTGGCAGTGAAAAGTAAGGTAGTGAAAACCTGAACTTACAGAAAAGTTGTAAGAACCATACCAAAGAACTTCTGTGTATTCTTCCTAGATCCACTACTGAGTAACATTTTGCCATTTTTACTTTACCATTTTTTCTCTGTCCATACACATATTTATTTCCTGAACCGTTTTGTTTGCAAGTAGTTTGCATACCACAGATTTCTTAATGGGTGAGTGTGTATTCCCTAAGAACGAGGATATTCTTTTATTTTATAGTCATTATTACAGATGTCACTTTCAAGACACACAAGCACTGATACATTTCTTTGTATTATCTACAGTACAAATTTCAAATTCCTATTTCAAATGATGCCCTAAAAAGTAACTTTCCCCTCCAGAGACAGAATCCACCCAAGACCACAAACTGTACTTTGTTTCTGGACGCTAGTTTTTTCAAATGGAGAACAGTTCCCTAGACTTTGTGTTTGAGGGCATTTTCATTTCTGAAAAATAAAGGCTGATAAAGTTACAGAATTTCTTTCAATTTGAGTTTGCTGGTTCCGCAAGATTAGATTCATGTTACCATTTTTGGCTTGAGTAAGATATGATGTTTTATGTCCCTCTTCAGCTACCACATGCAGAGGTGTGTAATTTTTATCTGCCCCTTTTTGGTAAGTTAATTCTAATTAAAGTACTAAATAGAAAAGGTTTACTGAGCCTTAATTTGAAGTGACAAATTGTATATTAATAAATGTGTATTTGTTACTTATTTCACAAAACATATTATTTTAATTTTTTTTTCTTTTTTTAAGTTTTTTGAGACCGGATCTCACTTTGTAATTCAGGATGGCCCTGAACTCACTTATGTAGCCCAGGCAAGCCTCAAACTAATGACTTTAATTCTGATATTTATATACAGCTACATAGTGTTAAGTATGTCAAAGCATTGCACAATGGACCAGCTAAATTTGGTTCTTTTGCCATGAAATGGAAACACTGATTTTCTTTTTTTTTTTTTCTTTTTTTTTCTTTTTGAGACAGGGTCTCGCTTTATAGTTCAGGCTGGCCCTGAGCTCACCATGGTGCCCAGGCAAGCCGCTGCAAACTCAGCAATCCTCCTGTCTCTGCCTCCCGAGTGTTGGAATTACAGGCGTGAGTCACCACGTCCGGCATTGTGGTATGCGGTGTTGATTGTTGGTGGGAGTGTCTCCACGTCCAGCATTATATGTGGTTACCGGGGATCGAACTCAGGCTCTTGCGCTTGCGAGGCAGGCACCAGAACCACTTAAGCTAACCCTCCGGCCCAACACTGATTTCTTAATGACCTGGCATACAAACAAATATTATAAAAGCTCCTTACTAGTACATATCTGGCATAAACAGTGCTTTGCAAAGATGAATTTTTTTTTTTTGAGACAGGGTCTCGCTTTGTAGTTCAGGCTGGCCATGAGCTCACTATGTAGCCCAGGCAAGGCTTGAACTCAGCAATCCTCCTGCCTCTGCATCCCCAGTGGGATGTGTGAGCCACCACAGCCGGCACTGTGGCTCTGATTGCTAGTGGGCGTGAGTCACCATGCCCAGTATTGGTGTATGTGGTTACCAGGGATCAAACCAGGGACCTTGTGCTTGGAGGCAGATGATGGAACCACTGAGCTAAACCTTCGGCCCATTAGAGTGAAATTTTAAGGGAAATTGCAGGGACAAATTGGGGAAGTCTGAATAAATACCAAATATGAATTATATTGATGCAAATTTTCCTCATTTTATTTTTCTTCATTTATTTTGCGGTGCTGAGAATTAAAGCAAGGAACTTGTCCATGCTAGGAAAGTGCCTTACCACTGAGCCACATTTCCACTCCAATTTTTCTGATTTTAGTTGTGTTGTATTTGTAAAAGAGAACTTTTTTTTTTTTGAGACAGGGTCTCGCTTTGTAGTTCAGGCTGGCCCCTGAGCTCACTATGTTGCCCAGGCAAACCTTGAACTCAGCAATCCTCCTGCCTCTGCCTCTGCCTCCCGAGTGCTGGGATTACGGGCGTGAGCCACCACGCCCAGCATTCTATGTGGTTACCGGGGATTGAACTTAGGACCTTGCGCTTGCGAGGCAGGCGCCGGAACCACTGAGCTAACCCTCCGGCCCTGAAAACTATTTCTTTTTAAAAGATGACAATCATCTATTTATTTTAAAAATACGGTGATTTATCCCAAAGCTATAATTTACTTATACTCTTTTCTTTTTGGTTTATCCTCCCCACTCCCATCACTGTGAAACTACTTAACCATTTTCTTATTTTTAAGAAAAGTTTGAAAACAGAATTTATAAACAAAATGGTAAATGGTAATTAGTTTTACCAAATCCAAGTTGTTTCACTTTAGACTTCAAGAACTTAATATGCATCACAAATGAGCTCTCATTCATTCCTGAAGCTTAATAAGCTATAATATAAAAATAAGGTAAAAAAGATAGCAAGTTAATCACACACAGGTAGTTTTGATTTTTTTTATTTTTATGCCAGTTTCCATCATGTATTATACAGAAAGGTCACTGATTGCTGTATTAATATTCTAAAGTATTTCTTTGGAAAGCATTGCCTACCTCACAGCAGCAGATGGTTCAGTGATGAGGGCAAGTTCGAGCTATAATATTGGGTTAGAAATGCTGAAAGTCCCAAGCCTAGGTTCTTCCTCATCTCTCTGAACTATAGAAAAATCTAAAGGGAACACAGAATAGAGTTTCTCAATCCCTTTCCCATTCCTAAATTGGGATGTCTTGATTCCAATTATTATTTCAGCCTCAGCAAACAACAATTAATTCTTGATTAAGACTGATGTGATTCTGGTATAGTTATATGCTACTTTCAGAACATAACAAAAGTGGTGTAAAGCTGAAGAAAAAAAAATCAGAGAATTAGAGGGGTCTGGACAAGCAGTAGTGCCTATATGTTTCCAAATTTAAGGGCAAAAGTTGAATCTTGTAAAAATATTATCCCCCTATCATCAAGCATTCAGAAATTACACAGACATTTACCAGGCTGCTTAAGGTATCTGAAGAACTATTAACTACCCAAAGAATCTAGTAGTTGGATTATCAGGCTATAAAAAGAGAAATCTTAAAAAGAGAAACCCTCAAATTATATTTTCAAGGATGTCTTTACAAAGTTTTCCAAAGAACCAAAGGTTCGTAAAATGACTAATCCACTTTACTTGATTATTTTTCTGTATTTGTTTTATAAACTCTGCTGTCAAGAAGTGACTCTGAAAAGACTGATGTGAAAAAGCTGTGCTACACAGAAAACCCAGAAGTGGATCAGTTGTACACGGGTTCCTACCAACACATAAAGTTAAAAGATGCTAACTGGGAGAGGTCCTGCCTGCTGGACCCTGGCCAAGGCCACCCCAAGGGACTCAGTGAACTTAGTGGGTGGGCACCATGAAGGGTAAAGGCAGGGATAGGAAGGAATGAGACCTTAAAGAAGGCTTACAGAAGGTGACTTTGCATTGCTGTTCCACTAGCCAAAGGGCATTTACCAATCCTAATGTGTTCTTAACCAAAATACTTTTTTTAAATGAAGGACTGTACTAAAAATTGACAATTTTATCACAGTCACACTTTCCAAATTAACCTGTAGGTAACTATAATTCTACAACAGAGAAACTTGAAGCTGGATGCATATCAAGTTTCCTTTCACTTACTTGGAAGGGAATAAAAAATAGCTATCAACAATCTCAGCAGAATTTGTTGCCCACTAGGATCAACAAATAATTTTTTATTTTAAGTTTGAGACAGGGCCTCATTGAGTTACTAAGTCACTAAGTTTCCCAGGATGGTTTGAACTTGTAATTCTCTCATCTCATTCTCTGAGTGCTGGCATTTTAGCTGTGTGCCACATGCCCAGCTAGATGTAAACCTCTTAAGAGTAGGAACATTGTCTGACTAGATGATTGTTACCTGAATGCCTAACACGATACCAGGTAAACTGCAGGAACTCAATATGTATTTGCTGAAGAAGCAAGCTCATGCATTTCCTGTTTGTATGTACTTAAAACTGGTTTCATCAAAAAAGCAAATTCTGGCATACTTGCTTATTTGTAAGAAACTGGATTTGTAGTAAGCTGATATATTTTTCTACCAGGTATTTAAAGTAATTTGGCTTTTTATAAACTCTACAAGTACAACTGTAGTTAAGGAGAAGTGGTCCACAGAAGAGCCAGCTAGGATCAGAAGAGAAGAACAGCATGGAAAAACACAGATTCTGTTAATCTAACCTACACTAGTCTTTTCTTTAAATTATCTGAGTTCTGACTGATGACTTGTGATGCTCAAATGGCAAGCACACAGGCAAGCCAAAGGAAATAAACCCACTCTGTCCAGTCTTTTAAGAAAAGTGTAAAGTAAAGTAAAAAACAAAAAAAAGAGGAACCTTAAATTCTTGCTTGACTGGTGGGAAAAGCTAGAACTGCACTCCATTTTTAGGATGCAGTAAACTACTGGCCCTTTAAACTCAGAAACACAGCTTGCTTCCAGTCCACAGTTAACGTTCATAAGAAAGCACAGCGCAAAATTCAGAGACAAAAAGAGCCCTGTACACCAACTCAGGACTAAGGACTGCGTGAGTTCCAGTTACGTGGCTAATTCTGCAGAGTCCTCACTTTCAGCATGTACCAAAAGTGACGTGACTCAGAAACCACATTCTGTGATACCCATGAAGGTAATGAACATCTTTCTGTGTTTTTTACATTTTCCTACTTTACAACATATTTATGCATCTAGATAGATAACTGTTACAACACAAGGTGCTGTGATCTTTTTCACACACCACTTTCTGGTATATCCTTTTAGGGTTTAGGAGGGCTATATAGTCTTTAGATTCCTCTTTGACAATAAGGTAAATTTCACTGTTCTCCTTACACCGCAATCTTATACAGACTAAAACTACTTAGTGTTTTCTATGAAGTTACAGAACAAAGGGCACTTTGATATTTTTTGGCTAAAAATGATAACTATTAATTTAAGCCAAAGGAAGCTAAAATGTACTTGTTTGTGCTGCTCAGCAGTTACCTCATTAACGTTGATCTTTGACTTTGCAGAAGATTCTAAAAAGGCACAGTTACACCACTGTCTTGCTAAATTCTGGCCCTGTTCTTTGCCAACTACTCGCTCATCTTCCAGGTCACATTTATTGCCAACCAAAATCATTGGAACCTGCAAAAAGGAAAAACACAAAATCAGCAATAATATACTAATTACTTGGTTTATTGTCATAAATAAACAATTAACTGTTATCAATTTAAAATGTACTTGTTAGAATTATAGGCTTCACCAAAAGGTTAAAAAGGGAGGGATTGTATATCTTTGTGTATTGGGGGGAGGAGAAAGAATGGAGGGAGAGGAAAGACACCAAATATTATGGAGGCGATTCTACCAGATTCATATGTTAAATTATTATCATTATTATTTTTTTTTTTGCTTTTTGAGACAGGGTCTCACATTGTAGTTCAGGCTGGCTCTGAGCTCACTATGGTGCCCAGGCAAGCCACCGCGAACTCAGCAATCCTCCTGTCTCTGCCTCCTGAGTGCTGGGATTACACGCGTGAGCCACCACGTCCAGCACTGTGGTATGCGGTGTTGATTGTTGGTGGGCTTGTCTCCACGCCCAGCATTATATGTGGTTACAGGGGATCGAACTCAGGTCCTTGTGCTTGCGAGGCAGGCGCCGGAACCACTGAGCTAACCCTCCGGCCCTAAATTATTTTAACACTATAATCCAAAAGTTCTCTTGTGGACAACTGCAAATAGTTGAATTCCAAGTAGAAAAATGTCTGAAGGAAAAGAAATCTCCTCCAACACACTGGTAGTCACTGGGCCTAAACGGTTTCATCTCACAGGTGTAATAAACGCTAAAGCAGCAATAAGATTGACATTAGTAAAAGCTCTGACTTCTCCATTTCTGAGGACTGTTTAGGTGAAGTATTAAAGGAGGATCAGCATAAAAATAAAGCCATGAGGCAGCCATGTCTTCCTTATTCTTCCATATCACAGATGGTTGATTATATCTATCTTAAACGCCCTACTTCAATAAGATAGTTAACAAACTGCATTAACTTTCTCAAGTAAAAGTGTTTTGAGGAGGCTATTTGTGATGTGAAGGGCACGGCAACAGAGACATGGTAGATCTTCTACCTAAAACGGGTGATTGCCACAAGTTAGAGTAGATGCAGGCATCTACTCTAGAGTAGATTCTAGGCATCTACAGCTCCATCTTTCTTTTACTACATGGCATAAAGGGTTTAACATTATCAGAGTTCAGGGATCTGCACATAATTGCCTATGAAAACACAACTCTCTTGGCTAAATTAGTCATGGGAAGGAAGAAAACTATTATTAAGTCATGAGTCATCTGGTATAAATCCTTTCCACCTACAATAATTACCAAAGTTAAGGTCCTGAAGAAATGTAAATGCTTCCGTTGATAATGAGAGATAACACATAAAAACTGAAAGGTACAAATAAAAATTTATAACCTAATTTATACAACTGAATCTTCTGTAGCTCAAATCTGAGATAAATAAGTAAATACAATTTTTTTTTTTTTTTTGAGACAGGGTCTCGCTTTGTAGTTCAGGCTGGCTCTGAGCTCACTACAGAGCCCAGGCAAGCCTCTAACTCAGCAATCTTCCTGTCTCTGCCTCCCGAGTGCTGGGATTACAGGTGTGAGTCACCACGCCTGGCACTGTGGTATGTGGTATTGATTGCCGGTAGGCATGAGTTTCCACACCCAGCATTGTATGTGGTCACCGGGGATTGAACTCAGGACCTTGCGCTTGCGAGGCAGGCACCGGAACCACTGAGCTAACCCTCCAGCCCACAAATTTCATTTTTGCAGAGGAAAAGACACTGCCAACAAAGTACTATTTATCAATATATTTCTAATATATTTCTAAAGGAAAATTAAATTTTAAAAAACTAAGTTAATTAAAATCTTTAATATAATTCAAAGGAAAAAAATTGCGCATAAGTAAAAACTACACCAATGGAATTTTAGAAACAGGAATATATCATTATAGTTTACAGGATCTCTCATTGTAGCTCAGTCTGGCCCTGAGTCACTATATAACACAGGCAAGCTCTGAACTCACCAATCCTCCTTCCTCTACCTCCCAAATGCTGAGAGTACAGGCGGATTACAGACATGAGCCACAGCATTGTGGTGTGTGGTATTGATTGCTAGTGGGCAAGAGTCACCACGCCCTATGTTGTTCTATGTGTTTACCAGGGATTGAACCAGAGACCTTGTGTTTGGTAGGCAGTGAACTAAATCTCCAGCTCTCACAGTTCTTAATGTTCACTGAACATTATTTCTGATACAACAGAGTTGAACTTTAGCCCCACTTTTCTATATTCATTGACTACTTTTCTTTCTCATTTTTATCCACTAGGAGATTTTACCACGTATGCCCCCAGTTTTTAAACATGTCAGTATATAATTTGTAGATTAATTTTTTTTTTGAGACAGGGTCTCGCTTTGTAGTTCAGGCTGGCCCTGAGCTCACTATGTAGCCCAGGCAAGCCTGGAACTCAGCAATCCTCCTGCCTCTGCCTCCTGAATGCTGGGATTATAGGCGTGAGCCACCATGTCTGGCACTGTGGTATGTGGTATTAATGGCTGGTGGGGTGAGTCACCACGCCCAGCATTGTATGTGGTTACCGGAATCGAACTCAGGGCCTTGTGCTTGCTAGGCAGGTGCTGGAACCATTGAGCTAAATATCCAGCCCTGTAGATAAATTTTAAAAGCTAAAATTTATTTTGGTCACAAGAGCTCTTTTTGACATGTGGTAGTTACCCTGCAAATCCTCAACCAGGTGTGGTGGCACATGCTGATAATGCTCAGGCATATGGGAGGCTGAGGCAGGAAGACTGCTGCAAGTTGGTGGCCAGCCTGGGCTACATAGTAAATTTAAGACCAGCAAAGAATACATAGTTAAGACCCTGTTTCAAAACAAAAATAAATCCTCTATTGATGAGAAACAAACGTTTTTTATTTGGTTGCTGGGAGATGACAGTGTATCTTACAGAGAGAAAAATACTTACATCTTCTGTGTCCTTAACCCGTAATATCTGTTCCCTTAAATCCTGTAAATCATTAAACGTGGACTGAGCTGTAATAGAATATACTAGTGCAAACCCTTGGCCATTCTTCATATATAAATCCCTCATTGCTGTAAATTGTTCCTGTAATAAAAAAGCAAATTATAAATAAATTTTTATAATATATAGTGAAATAATTTAAAACTAAACAGTCAGAAGTGAGTTCCTGCTGTTTTAAAATTACATACTAGGCAGACCAGAAAACACAGGACATAATTTTGTTTCTTACAACTCTGAGGTTAATGTTCCTATTCCGTATTAAGGTGACTACAAAAACTGACAACTGTGAACTAGAAGGGATTCATAACCACCTTCATTTGCTTTTGAGTAATTTAGAAGAAATAAACTATAACTTAATCACCCAGCACAGACAGACTCAATATTGCTACTGGAAAATTGTATCTCTTTGATAATCATTAGAGCTGGGGGTAGTACTGGATGGAGATCAAACCCAAAGCCTCGTGAATGCTAAGCAAGCATTCTACCAGTGAGCTGCATCTCCATCCTAGAACCTTATGAGAGCATTTTTATTTCTTTGCCCCATTTAAGCCACTCAACTTATCATAAACATTTGAGAACAATGCAATGACTATCCTTTCCATTAGTTAACTTCACTTATTGTTAACATTTGATCACTGAGCTACAGTCATACCAAATTAAAATTGTTTCAATTTTTTTTTTTTTTGAGACAGGTTCTCGCTTTGTAGTTCAGGCTGGCTCTGAGCTCACTATGTAGTCTAGGCAAGCCTCGAACTCGGCAATCCTCCTGTCTCTGCCTGGGATTACAGGCGTGAGCCACCACGCCCAGCACTGTATATGGTTACCAGGGATCGAACTCAGGACTTTGCGCTTGAGAGGCAGGTGCCGGAACCACTGAGCTAACCCTCCGGCCCTAAAATCATTTCAATTTTAAGCCCACTTTCTTTTATTTGGTGACAATCACCACTGTACGTTATAACTATAGGTATAAGAATCTTATTTTAAAAACCTCTGAATTTTAGAAATAACACTAGGAAAGGCACATATAAAATATTAAAATGTGTATGTCATAAGAACAACTGTACATATCTTGTGCATCAAACTCAGTCCACAAGTTTTTCAAGCCCTTTTTTCTTTTTTTTGGTTTGGTGGCTCTCCACCATTACTACCACTATTTTTGCCTACTACATTTGCAACACTTCTAATTGTTCTACCCTAGTTACTGTACTCCATTTGTATTCTAAGGACTCAGCTATGCTAGTACTCAACCATTTCCCTAGCCTCAGTTCTAATAGTCTTTGGTATGCTATAGGACTGTGGCTGAAATTTCCGTGTTGCTGCCAGTGTATTTTCCAGGAAAGATGTAAAAATTTAGAGTTTTTCTGGATTTTTCATTTATAAACTGTTAGAAATTCTGGCACCATTATTCCTACTATGTTCTCTTGCGATCATGGTCTTCGCTACTTATTAATGAAAAGAGTAAGGACACAGAGCCCATCTGAATTTTAAAAATTCAATCTAAAAATAGTTCTTAAAGAAGAACTGCTGTGGTTTTTCCTACTTCTGTAAAATTTCAACTTGGTTGGAAGGATATTCTAGGGGTTTCATCCATTCAACAATTATCTACACAGGGCTCAGTACTGTATGTGCCAGACATTGTTGCAATATTAGGGAGGTGGTGAATATTAAAATTAAAAAATCTCAGGAGGCATGTGCATGGAGATAAAGTATACCAGATAGTCACAAATGTTAGAGAAAAAACAGAGGAGGAGAATAGAGACTTTCTTCAGAGGATGGGAACAGATTTTAAAGGGAAGGGTTGAAAGGTAATAGGAAGGAGGTAAGGAAAGTGAGAAAGCAAGCTCTTATCAGGATGTGGAGGAAGAGCATCCCAGACAAAGGGAATGGCAAATACACAGGACCTAAGAGGGATTTGAGAGGCTGTCGGAGGCTGAATTTATTGAATCAGTGAAGTAGTTAGTGGGCAAGCATTGATGTGGCCAGAGAAGGAAATACTAATCTTAACTAAAATTCTGTTTTTAAAATAACTTTTTAAATGGTGCTGACAGCATATCCCTTACCTCGATACAAAGAAAGGCTGTGCAGGTGGACTCAATTACAAAGTAATGAAGCTGAGTGGCCATTAAACACTATGAACTATTTTACACACCTGAGAACATTTAAGAAGTGGTACATTACAAGAACTTTTAAAAATCAAAATGACTACACAGAAGAACTATTCACATGATAAAATATGCTTGCAAAATCTTAGAAGGAAAAAAGGGAGGGAGAGAGGGAAGAAAAAAACATAAACACAAAAAATATGCTTACTGTCCCTGCTGTATCCAGGATTTCCAGCATACACTGTTGGCAATCTACTTCAACTTGCTGTGAGAGTGAAAAGAAAAAAAATGAAAAAAGGAACACCAAACTGACATTTTGTTTCCCTCACACCTCTTTATCCAGAGTACCTATTAACACCTACAAAGCATTTTTCTAGCTATTTGCTGTCTTGGCTGGGACTAAAATTGGTATCACAAAATTAATAATAGGAGTCTTCAAGCACATTTTATTAATATTACAGAAACCAGGATGATTAATGTTGAGTGAAGATATTTTCTGGCCACTGTAATGATCCTTAGTTGTTCTTATTAGAAAGCAAATTATCCTGTTTTGTAATTTAAGAGAAAAGGTAAACACATACAAGAGTTGTTACAGAACAAAGTGTCATGTATTTATTTGTACCATATTCAAAGAAAAAGCTCAAAAGTATTAAATGGTTGAAAATGCATATAAGAAGCTGGGCACAGCGATGTACATTTATAATCCCAGCTCCTGGGAAGGCTCGGGTAGGAAGATTACAAGTATAAGCAACTGAGAAAGACCTTGTCTCAAAATGAAAAAAGGACAGGATTGTGACAAGCTCAGTGGTAAAGAGCTTGCCTACACCTTGCATGAAGTTAGGGGTTCAGTGCCCAGTAGCTCTCCAAAAAAATGCGTAAAGGAAGATGTGTGAGTAAAGAAAATTCTGTGAACTATATTCAAGTTGTTAAAATTTTACTAAAAGATTCACAACACTTAAGACATAAGAGGATTATACAAGTGTTAAATAACAGTGAGCTTAAAAAACTCAATTTCAGAAAAACCATGAAAAGGATGAAATTCTACATACTGCATTTCCTTTCCCACTGTCTTATGAAAGACAAGTGGCCTAAAGGAAGTGTCAATTATCAACTATGAGGAAAAGCTTTATTAAAGAAATGATTAAGAAGTTAGTCCTTCAACGTTTTAGGTATCTTACTTGGTAAAGACTTAATTAGCAACTTTTTCTGGGGAAATTTCAGTAAAGCAACACTGTTTCTAAAACTAAATGTGCTATCTCCCTACAGACTCTTGTAAACTCTGCCTCTGTGTAAGACAGGGACTAATGAGGAGGACCTCTCATGGAGCCACAGCTCACTGTCCCTCTGATGTACAAGATGGGTGAAATCTATAGCCAGCAATGTATAGTGAATAATGAACCTTATCACTAATTTTGGAGTGTATCCAGAGAAGAATTTTGTTTCCAGTCTGAAGACAGTTAATTACTCTGCCAGTATTTCTTAATGAACTTAATTCAACAAAACTCACTGAATTATTAAAGATAAATCCTAAAAATGTCTAACAAAAGCATCCTTTCCTATTTGTTGGAGGGAGGAGGCAAATCCTTTGCTACTAGTCTTTTATGGGACTTTTTCCTTGAAAAGCAAAACGGTGAAAAATTTCCATAATTCTAATTAGTCTTATAATTAAAATACGTTTCTTTTGGATCAAGGCAAACTCTTAGTTTTTTCACTCTTAAATAGATTTTTTTTTTTTTTTTTTTTTTGACACAGGGTCTTGCTTTGTAGTTCAGGCTGGCCCTGAGCTCACTATGGTGCCCAGGCAAGCCGCCGCAAACTCAGCAATCCTCCTGTCTCTGCCTCCCAAGTGCTGGGATGACAGGCATGAGCCACCACGTCCGGGGCATTGTGGTATGCGGTGTTGATTGTTGGTGGGTGTGAGTCTCCACGCCCAGCATTATATGTGGTTACCGGGGATCGAACTCAGGTCCTTGCGCTTGCGAGGCAGGCGCCGGCACCACTGCGCTAACCCTCCGGCCCCAATAGATTTATTTTTTAAAAGATCAGTTTTAGGTTCACTGCAAAATTGGGGAAGGTACAGAGATTTTCTGTGTTTTTCCAGCCCATAGCACACATAGCTTCCTCTTGTCACACCTACACAAATCCTACACCACAGTGGCACAGTGCAGCACAGTGTGAGCCAGACACACATTATCACCAAATGCCCACAGTTTATAGTCTTCTGATATTGCATATTCTATGGGTTTTGACAAATGTAAGTTATGTATCCCCATTATAATGTGTACAGATTCTAACTTTTTGGGAGTCAAAAGGTAAAATATCTTTAAATTTATTAAACAACGCATTGGGTAACTTCAAGCATAAAAGTGATCTTAATTTTTTTTTTTTTTGGAGACAGGGTCTTGCTTTGTAGTTCAAACTGGCCCTCAGCTCACTATGTAGCCTAGGCAAGCCTCAAACTCAGCAATCCTCCCGTCTCTGCCTCCCGAGTGCTGGGATTACAGGCGTGAGCCACCACACCTGGCACTGTGGTATGTGGTGTTGATGGCTGGTGGGCGTGAGTCTCCACGCCCAGCACTGTATGTGGTTACTGGGGATTGAACTCAGGACCATAGTGCTTGTGAGGCAGGCGCCGGAACCACTGAGTCAAATCTCCGGCCCGTGATCTTAATTTTTGTTAACAAAAAGTGGCTAAAAATATACTAATGTTTAATATAATCTTTTATTGTTTTTAAAATTCTCCACTAGGAAAACATATACATTAAAGAGCAAATGACGAATTAATAATACAACATGGAGCTCTCTATATCTTAGAGAAACATTTTGTCAAGGTGAAACTTTCAAAAACAGATATTGCACATTTGTATTTCTTAAAACTATTTTATTATCTTTATGTTATGAATTTACTATTTACACAATTATTAACAGTATACAAATACAGTGGTAGAACAAATGGACAGTTCAGGCTGATATACACATTCTATGTTTCCTACAAGTGTGATGATGGAGATAAAATACTGGGCAAGTACATCACAGTCATAGCCTTGAGGGCTTGGAAGGGGCTACTGCTGGTGTTTCAAAAATATCTTTAAAAAGAAATTCCAAGGATCAAGTTTTAAAGATCTAAAGATCCACTTGTAGACATGTGTACACAGTTTCTCATTTTACCTTTCTGTAGGAATCTTCTATCGTTGGGTCGTATTTTTCAACAAAAATTCCTTGAACAAACTGAACTGTCTGGAGGGAAAAACAAAAGTTGATGAGTTGAAAGTAACAACTGCTCTTCTTCAATGTTACTTAACCTTACAAAGTTGTAAATGTTAAATGCAATTATGCTAAAATTCTGAGTATATATACAAATGTAAAGAATCATTTTTCAATGTGAATATCATACATAAGAGTATACATATTATAAAAAGTGGTCAAACCAAAAACTCATCAGTACTTTTGCTGCTGAACAATTACTGTATTTTTTTAAAATATGAGGATACGAAAAACTGATTCTAGTTTATTAGAAATAAAAGTATAAATTCTTAATTTATTGCCTCTTTATGTACCCATAGTAATTACGCAATGCTCTTAAAGGAAAGAAACAAAGCCACCAAATTTCTAAGATTTCCCATAATTGTAGGGGAAAACAGAAAAGGACATTTAAATTTGTGACTGTTTGTTATGTTCCAGGGACTGAGCTAGTCACTTTTTTTTTTTTTTTTTTTTTTTGAGACAGGGTCTCGCTTTGTAGTTCAGGCTGGCCCTGAGCTCACTATGGTGCCCAGGCAAGCCGCCGCGAACTCAGCAATCCTCCTGTCTCTGCCTCCCGAGTGCTGGGATTACAGGCGTGAGCCACCATGCCCGGCATTGTGGTATGCGGTGTTGATTGTTGGTGGGCATGTCTCCACGCCCAGCATTATATGTGGTTACCGGGGATCGAACTCAGGACCTTGTGCTTGCGAGGCAGGCGCTGGAACCACTGAGCTAACCCTCCGGCCCGAGCTAGTCACTTTTGATTTATAATCATGGCAAATTCACATTCATCCTAGAAGTAGTTATTTTTCCTGTTTGCCAGTTGAAATTTAAATATACCTTCTT
>PVIC010015042.1:0-35726 GCA_004025085.1 Thryonomys swinderianus
GATGGACACCAGGACCCCAGCAGATCGCTGCGAGGCCTCGGCTGCTGGGCACCCCTCCTCAGAGAGCAGCAGGTCCTGCTGGGGGCAGCCACGCCCAGGATGCCGCCCCGCCTTCTGGCTCCTGTTGTGTTTCGGCCCGAGAGAAACGGACCGGACGGGGAGCGGCTTCCGAGTGTCCGGGGGCCTTTGTTCGCAGCAAGCCCCTTCCTCCCCCACTGCTCCCCACCCCTCTGCCAAGCTCCCAGCACTGGGACGCGAGCCAAGCCCCACCCCGAGAAGGGCTCGGCGCCCCCAGCGTGGGCCAGGGTGGCTTGCTGCTCAGCCCAGCGACCTGGCCGAGCAGCTGTAAACCCAGGGGGCTCCTGGGGACAGGGCGGGCAGCAGAGGCCTCTGGTTCTCAGAAAGCGCGGGATGGCCACGGCGCCTAGGCCAGGGCCCCTGGTTCCGAAGCTCAGACCCTCGGCGCTCTGTCCCCTCTGTCTGGGGGGGTCAGCCCCAGCCCTGCGGGGCTGCCGCTGGACAAGCCCTGGCCACCTCCGGCCCCACGGTCATGAAGGTGCGAACCCCTAAAAGTCTTTAAAATCCACTACAGTGGGCGTGGCAGTGCATGCCTATGATCCCAGCACCCAGGAGGCTGAGGCAGGAGGACAGCCATGTGTTCAAGGCCCGGGCTACACAGCAAGATCCTCTCTCAAACAAGCCAAACCATTTAAGATTTCCAGCATCCCTCCACCAGGAAAAACCGATCAGACTGAGACTTTAGCTCTCTTCACGTGGACGCCAGACTCGGCTGGGGCCAGGGAACTCACGCGGTACCCAAAGTGCCCAAGGTGCCGATCGAGGGCACAGAACGCCCTCGACCCTCCCTCCCGTCCTCCTCCCCTCACTGGTTCCTGGCTCCCGGACCCGTGGCTTGTATGCTGGCAGAAGGCCCGTGGCAGAGGTGTGGCTGCAGCAGCGCCAGGCCACGTTCTAAGTAGGCAAGGGCACATGGCTGGCAGCGTCACTGCCCACCCAGGGCCACAGCTGCCCCTCCCGACTTGGTTAGCATCAGACAGAAAGTCCGGCACCTCTAGAGGCTGCAGGGGGCCCCGGCCCACCCGTGGGAGAGCAGGCCTTGGCGACGTCTAGGGAAATTTTCTCCCGATTAAGGAAGATGTCCTTAAAGAGCCCTCCCACTCTGAATCCCCCGCTTCCGGTCTTGAATGACGCTGTGTGAGGGTGTGATGTGCGGCGCAGCGGCAGCTGCCAGGAGACCATGAGGACGAGGCCTCAGTCACAGACCCTGACTTAGTGCCTCACAAACCCAGAAACGCCTCCCACTCTTACTGAAGATGGCAGTAAACACCTGTGGGCTGCTGGCTTTTGTCTAGTGTTTGTTTTGTTTGGGGAGCTTGGGGTTGCACTAAGATCATACACCTCCAGCCCTTCTTATTTTTATTTTGAAACGAGGTCTCCCTAAGTCAATAAATTTCCCAGGCTGGGCTTGAACTTGAACTTGAACTCCTTGCCTTAGCCACCTCCATGCCCGGCTGGTTTAACTCATTCTAACGTAGTTAAAATCCACAGCGTAAAATTCCCGGCAGGAGCCATTTGTAAGAGTACATGTCAAGCACTGAAGGCTTCTGCAGTTATGCGGCCGTCCCCTGGGCCTTCAACAACCCGTCCCGGGGCCCGAGCTGGCGCCCCGAGGACTCCTGGGTCTGAAGCCGACCGACTCCACCAGGGGCTCGGGCGGGAGCGAAAGGGAGTCACTGGCCACCCTGTCACTCAGCACTGGGTCCCGCTCTTTTTCGCCCATCACAGCCTCAGTCCCTCAACCCCGCCCTCCCTCGGGGCTGCTGCGAGTCCCATGACGGAGTGGGGTACAGGCCGCTCCCCAGCTCCGGCCGCCTTCCCAGGGGCTCCCATCTGCCCGGGCCCCGGCCTCCTCCTGCACCCAGCAAGCTACCTCCCAGGCCAGCTCTCTGCCCGGCTGCTGCTCAGCCCGGAGGCCACGAGCGCCCTAAAGGGGCCCGGCCACCCAGGCCGCGCCTGGCTCCTGCTCGCAGGGGCTGGCCCCTCCCTCAAAGCCGTGGCTCCCGCCCCAAGCACGGCCTGTGCTCAGTGGGCCCGCGCGGGAGCCATGGGGGGCCTCGTCCACAGGCCCTGCCCCGTGTCCACCGCGCAGTGGAGCCTCCAGGCGTGACCCAGGGACAGCACCGGCAGCAGCGCAGAGTCACCGTGGCCAGCAGTGACAGACACTCGGGCGTGCTGGGCGTCGCCCCTGCCAGGGGACAGGACAGCGGACGCTCCATAGCTGTGACCCGCTGGGCCCAGCAGAGCACCGGGGTGCCGGGCTCAGGAACACGCGTGAGCGTGTCACGGAGAGGAGTCACGTGTCATGAGGGACTGGGGACTAGGAGGAGCCTCGGGGTTCTGCAATTTAGGGCCTGGGATTCAGCTCTCCGGTAGGCCTGAGTTTGAGCCCTTATTAATAAATAATCCATGGAATCTGGCGAGACCCTGCCTCAAAGCAAAACCAAGAACAGGAACAGGGCATGCCGGGAATCTCAGTGCTCAGAAGGCTGAGGCAGGAGTGCCTCAACTTCAGGACAGTCTAAACCCCACAGGGAGAACATCCTGAAAAAAAAAAGATCCAAAGATGAAATCAGGAGAGGCTCCGGGCGGGGCAGGAGACCCCAGAGCCCTGGGGGCGCAGCCCCAGCGCTGTAACATATAGGACGCAGGACTCTTGTGTCATGGGCAGGGGCGAGAGGAGGAGGGGCGCTGCCCCTCCGGGAACACAAACATGTTTTCCACAGGAAGGAACAGGCCCTTGAACGGCAGTCACCTCTGCCACTGGACGCAGGGCAGGCCGCGGGGCTGTGGCCCTGTGTGCCCTGGGGAAGTGCACTATGGGGCAAACCCAGTTCCCAGGGAAGCCAGGGGGCCCTGGAGTTGAGCGTACCCTGAGATCTGCAAGGTCCGGGCTCACTGCCAGGCCCGCAGTGTCCCCAACCGCACAGGCACAGGGACTTGGGGCGTGACCTTGTTCCACAGCAGGCTCACCAGGCCCACGGCCACCGTAGGGGCCACAAGACACCATAGGAGGAGCCGGGTGAAGACCGGGAGCCAAGACACGTCACCCCGAAGCGGGAGAGCCCCGGGACCGGTCTGAACCTGGCCTAGGCGTGCCCGGGGCCGGGGCTCCACGGAGCACTGACGCCCTGCCCAGCCTCTGCGTGTGGAAGGGACTCGTGATTGGCCACCAAAGGGAAGAAGCCCGCACCCACACCCCACACAAGACCTTGGCGCGTGGCTTGCATGTGACCCCTGAGCCCTGCACTTCACCCCTCCCCACTTGTGGGCCGAGAAGAGGGAGAAAGAGATTCAAATTCCCACTTGGGAACGCGGGCCCCAGCCGGCCGCAGGTACAGGGGCCGCGCACTGCAGAAGGAGCAGGGGCGCCCAGCACCAAAGGGATAAATGAAACGGGACACACACTGGAAAGCAGGCCACGCCAAGAAGCACCGAGAAGCCCAGGTGTGGGGATGCAGGTCTCTAATCCCACAGTTGTGGAGGCTGAGGCAGGAGGATCTCCATAACCACAAGCCTAGACACAGTCACAGGGAGCAGGAAGTACCCACATCCATCCGGCCGGTCCCCTACTCAAAGAAGAACCGAGCTACTGAAGGCACCAGGACACTCACATGCAGAGACCCCGCGTCCCCGTGGGAGGACTGCTGGCCAGCAAGGGAGGAAGAAAGCCCCACCCTGCGGCCCGCGTCACCCCGGCACCTGGCCAGGGCCAGACACCTGGGCAACCACAGGGTCGCACAGCAGCGGGGAGCAGGGTCAGCGGAGACTAGATTGGAACCCGCGCTCGGGCGACGGCTCGCACCCCTCGGGAGACACGGGGCCCCACACGCGTCTCGGACGCGGCGGAGGGGAGGAGGCCGAGGCAGGCAACGGCAGAGGACAGGGCTGGGGTCCGTCCACGGCCACAGGGCGCAGGTCAGCGGGCAGGGAGACGCCCAGGCCGCCGGAGCCTCGGCCACAGGGGCAGAGCTCGGACACCTGCGGACGCCGCCGCACCCGAGGACGTCAGAGGGTGAAGGCAGGTCGCAAAGAACCCGCCCGCCGCGCCACCGTTCACTTCGGCAACCGTGCGTGGGACTTTCACGGCGACGGGCTAGGGAACGAGAAACAGGCAATACGGTAAAAGCCACCGTGTCGTCCTGGAAGGGCACGCGCCCGGCCAAGGCCAAAGACACCTGGGCTGTGACCGGCTCCTTGGACTGACCTTTGGGGAAGGGTTCAGAGCCGGGAGCTTGGCGCGGAGGCGCACCGTGGGAGGCTGAGGCAGGAGGATCACATGGTCCGTCCCGCCTTGGGTGACTGAGCGACTCGGTGAGATCCCGGGTCCGGGTCAGGGGTGGAGCTCAGTGTGGAAAAGATTAGCCTCCGCCCTCCAGGCCACTGAGGATTTAAAATAGCCACAACACAGAAGAAGAGCGGCGGCGTGGCTCCGCCGGCACAGTCCGATGCCGCAGAAGGGGGCTGCAGGGCCAAGGGCTTCTCCCCGGGGTGGCGGTCTGTCCCGCTCTTTATTCACGACATGCACCCTCGCGCTTCCCCACACTCACGTAACATTTCACAACGCGGAGAACGCCCATCTCCAGGTGAGAGTGTGTCGCGGAGGCAGTGCAGGGGTGCAGGGGTGCTGGGGTGCTGGGTGTGGCCTGCTGGCAGCTCCCCAACCACCCGAGGCCAGCCGGCTGGGAATGCAGCCACCAGCTGACCCCTGGCCACACCTGCCAAGACAGGCTGGTCCCCACAGGGCCCGTGTCCAGGCAGAGGTGTGTGAAGATGCCCACCTGCCGTGCCAAGAAGTCCTGCCCGCAGCACCCAGTACCCGCCCCACAGGAGAAGAGAAGGAGGTGGGTGCTGGCACCCCAAGGCACAGCCGGCAGGATGAGCCTGGGCAGCCTGGAAACCTCCGGCCCTCCCACCATGCGGCTCACGGGGGCACAGCATGCCAGCAACATGTCTGCAGTGGCAGCCAGTCATGTGACCAATCGGCCCTATCGGTGCCAGCTGGCCCTGAGGGACCCCCGCTTCCCCAGGTTCTGTACACCCCCAAAGGAAAAGCAAGGTAACAGGAGTCTGTGAAACTCCCCGGAAGAACCAGCCAGCTGACAAACTGCCGCTCCTTTTTGTTAGAAAATATTAACACCAAAGAAAACCATCTCTCCCACTGCAAACAGTGAGACACAAAGTCGGGACCGGCGGGGCTGTTCTTTGAAGGCAAAGGGCCCATCATCACTCACGCTGCCTGTCACCCCCGCTCCCCGTGCCACCACCCTCTCCTATCCTCGGGGGAACTGCTCCATGCCTTCCTAGGCCACCCCACACTGCGGCCTGGAGAAGAGCACAACTTTCTGGTCTGCCTCCAAACAGGCATGCGCCCCAAGCCTGACCAATCAGAGCAGCCTGTTTCTTGAGTCGCAGAGATTGGTCCAGGGAAGAGCATGTAACCTAAGCCCAGCCAATCCGAGCTGGACACTGTATTCACACCTTTTCCCAGACACCGGATCACTGCGATTTTCCTTTTATTTTAACTGAGCAGGTGTGGGTGACTATGCAAGTCACACGCATGCGTGCCCCTCCTCCGAGCCCGGCCGAGTAAGATCCCCGTGAGAAAGGCCGCCCATCTCCCAACTCCAGCTCACCATTTCTGCTGTCATGGACAGGGGAGGGAACATAAACGCTTCCCCTTGAACTAATCAACTCGGGGCCGCCCGGCTGTGTCATCTCAACTCTCAGGGCGCCGGCAACAGGAGGGCTGCAAGTTCCTGCCCGGCCTGGAAAACTTAAGAGGCTTAGCAAGAGCCTGTCCTAAAATTAAAAATAGGAAAAAGGGTGGGGATGTAGCTCAGTGAGAGCCCTGGGTACTGCAAAAATAACTACCTCCGGCTTCGAGGCGGCAGGGAGGACGCCCGGCCCCCACCCCGAGCCCAATGCCCGCCCGAGGCTGCCCGCCCGGCCCGGAGCCAGCCTCCTCGCTCCCCACAGCCCGTCCTGGTGGCATCTTGTTAAGCCGTGTCCCCTCCTCCCGGCCACGCGGCCCTCACACTGGGGTCAGAACGAGGTCGGCGTAAAGCCGCCGACGCGCGGACAAGGACACTGCAGCCCTGGAGTAGCGGAGGCGCTGGGATCCGGGTCTGCGAGTGCGGGCACCGCCGGGCACTGGGCTCCTCCACACCCACTAGGGCAAGGGTCTCGCTGCCTCACAGCCCAAGAGGAGCCAGCGCCAGAGCTGGGCCTCTCCCTGCTCGGTCTCCGCGCACCCCCCAAGTCTCATGACGCCCCAGCAGGTGAACAGCCCCCGAGGGATGCCGGGGAGGGGCCGCGGCGCAGACAGAGCCGGGTGTCAGGGAGAGCCTCTGCCACCAAATTACAGGGAGGGCCGGGTGTGGCTGCGTGTGACCGCGGAGTGAAAATAAATTACATTTGAGCCAAGGCAAAGAGGAAGCAAGACCAAGGCCGGGCGGTGAGGGGGCAGCTGAGTGTGTGCAAGGGCCCTGGGGCAGGACCCAGCCCGGGGTCCAGGAGCAGCCAAAGAAGGCAGAGTGGGAGGAGCCAGGGGGGAAGAGGACAGACCAGGGTGCTGCCCTGGCAGTGACCCCCGGCACGGAGTGGGCCCCAGGTTGGGGCGCTTTAAGGGGCTCCCCTGTCTGAACACTCGGAGACGTCTCCGGAGAGAGCTGAGTGCAGAGGCCGAGAGGCCACAGCCCCGGCCCGGGGACAGGGCAGCACTGTCCGGCACAGTCAGTGACCAAACTCCCCAGGGGGCGCAGTGGGACCCGTAGAGATCAGTCGAGCCCGACAGCCCCGGGACACCAGGCCTAGGATGGGACGGGACAGGCGGGACAAGCTGGGGGAGGGGGCGGTCGGCTATGGCAACTTGGCTATGTGGCTATGGCCACTTGGAGTGAGGGGCAAGGCTGGGCTTCAAGGGAAAGGTCTGGACCCGGGGACACCGGGTGACACCGGCTGGCGGGACACAGTGACCAGGCTGGGTGCGGGGCGCCCGCAGGGAGACTCTGGGGGTGAGACGCCCTGCCAGGCCCACATGGCCCCCCAGTGAGGGGAGGAAAACCAGGAGGTCAGACATTTACAGTCGCTAAAGAGGTGGGCAGGGGGACAATCGTGACCCCAGCACTTGGGAGGCTGAGGCAGGAGGATCACAGTGGGTTCAAGGCCAGCCTGGGCTCCACGTGAGAGCCTGTCTCAAAAAAACACAAAGGTAAATAAATAAATAAAGGGGCCCAAGGACCCTTCTAGAAGTCTTCGGGGAAGGTGGAAGGAACCTCATTCCAATGCCAGGAAGCGCAAGGTCACGCAGCCCCTCTGCGCCCAGCAGGAAGAGGCGGGGTGCAGGCAGGGGAGGAAGCGAGCACTTGGGGACCTGGGGAGGACAGGGCAGACCGAGGTCTGAGCATGGAAGGCGGCTGCCAGGTCGCCGCCGGGGTCGGGGGAGGCCAGAGCGGTCACTGGCCCGGCTGGGAGGGCAGCGGAGTAGCCCACGGGGCTGTCTGCCCAGGCCGCGCCGCTCCCTGACCCTGGCCTCTCCCCACCGCCAGGCACAGCGAGCACCCTGGACAGCTGGGATCTCAGAGCAGGTACCCAGCAGAGGACCGAGGCCCCGGCCCTCCGAAAGCCACTTGTGCCCCACGGGCTTGAGTCCAAGGCCGGCTCAGGTGGTTCCAGGTAGCGGGTGCCCGGCGGGGGGGTCACTGTGCACAGCAACGGCCAGTGCTGCCCGTTCCAGGAAGCCCAGGAGGCCAGGTGCTTCCCGAACCGGAAGACCCAGGCGGGCACAGCACGGGCCACCATCGTGTGGGGACGCCTGTCAACACAGCTACACGCGTGTGCCCGACAGGACTGGCCCGCATCAGCATGCGCAGCCCCGCGGCCTGTGCACATGTGCACACACAGCAGCACGCATGCTCGCAGAAACCCTGCGCTTCCACGCGATGCAAGACGCGGCCACACACCACTGTGTATTTGTGTGTGGCACTCATGTGTATGCCACCAGCACATGTACACACATGAATGAGCCTCGTGCATACACACACATGCACACATGCACGGAAAGGAAATCCACAGAAGAAAAGAGGGAAATAAGAAAGCACTCAGGAAAACTAAAGATAGCTGCAGCCGCCTGGGAGGAACAGGAAGTTGCAGCAGGAAAGCGAAAGGACGGGCACAGTCGGGGTGCACCTGCACCCCAGTGCCCGGGCCCCAGGTCCCACGGGAAGAGCCTGAGGAGACACAGTCCCACGGGGACAGGGGGGCCCAGTCTGGGCTCCGGCGCCAGGCAGGAAGAGGCCACGCTCCCGCGCAGCTGCAGCTGGAGTCTGTGGCTGTCTCCGGCCCTCTCTGCCCAGCGATGCCGGGGGCACCGCACCACTTGGGGCGACTACAGGAGAGAGCCCTCTTGTCGCCACCGCCCACTGCCCCTGGCCACGCAGGAGCTGTGTCCTTCCTGCCCGGTCCCCCAGCGCCGAGTCCAAGACCCGGAGGACAGGGGACACAGGTGGCGGGAAGCCCGGGCCAGCTTCAGAGTCTACTCCACCATGGAAATCTGGGTTCCGCACTTACAGTTATGGGACCCGGGCAAATGCCCTCCTGTCTCTTGACATCTGCTTCTTCAGAGGCGGCAGCAGCCATGTAGGTACCAAAGCCATGTAAAATACCAGGACAAGAGCCCCTGAACCATTATCTGCCATCAGTCCCCGGGACTGCCTGGCAAAGGACAAGGGCCAGGCTCCCGAGGGCCCACTGGGGCCCCTGCCCAGGCAGGAGGGGTGAAACAGAATCAGAGAGCCTGGGAAGGAAAGGGGGGGAAGGGACAGCCTGCCCTGTTCCTTGTGCCACCGGAGGCACTCGGAGGCCACTGCCCAGCCACTGCACCGGCCCTCGGGACCCCAAAGACCTGGCAGCAGAGCCCCCCACAGAGCTGGAATCCAGAGGGAGAAGAAGAGGGGGTGGCGTGCCAGACAGGGCCAGGGCCAGGGCCAGGGGACTAGAGGGACGGTGAGGGGGGGAGCATGGCCTCAGAGCCCCCAGTGCCAGCCCTGACTGGGCTCAGGGGGAGGCCCTGGCCAGCCCCACCCCCCGCAAGGGAATGAGGCTCACCCTCCACCGCGCAGCCAGGTCTGTGTGGCTAATTTGGGTTAGCTCATTAGGGAGAACATGTAACTACTCCTTAATTAAATACATAACACAGCAATGCACTCTGTCTTTTAAAAATAAGAACGTCAGAGCCGGAGATTTAGCTCAGTGGTTCCAGCACCTGCCTAGCAAGCGCAAGGTCCCTGGTTCGATCCCCAGTAACCACATACAACAATACTGGGCATGGTGACTCACGCCCACCAGCAATAAGTACCACATACCACAAATACCAGGCTTGGTGGCACACGCCTGTCATCCCAGCACTTGGGAGGCAGAGGCAGGAGGATTGCTCAGTTCGAGGCTTGCCTGGGCACATAGTGAGCTCAGGGCCAGCCTGAACTACAAAGCGAGACCCTGTCTCAAAGAAAATAAATAAATAAATAAGAACGTCACAGTCAGGCGTGGTGGCACATACTTGTGATCCCAGCACTCAGGAGGCTGAGGTAGGAGGATCGCCTGAACTGCACAGCAAGACTGTCTCAAGAGAAAGAGAGAGAGACAGAGTCAGAGAAATGGCTGGTTGTGGTAGTGGATGCCTGTAATCCTAGCCCTTAGAAGGCTGAAGCAGGAAGATTGCTGTGAGTCTGAGGCCAAGCTGGGCTACAAAGTGGGTAGGCCAGCCTGAATCAGCCTGAGATCCTGTCTCAAAAAGAAACAGACAGAAATACATAACCAAAAAGTAAGAACATGCTGGGTAACAAATAACTTTAACAGTCTTCTCTGCCACACCTCCGATCTCTCCCTTTTGCAACCACTTTTGTCAGTCTGGCATACATCCTTCCATAACTTTTTCAAAACTCCTATATGCACTACTGTGATCCCAGTGAACTATTGTTCGGTAGTTGTTTTTGTTTTTTTTTTTTTTTTGCTTTTGAGACAGGGTCTCGCTTTTGTAGTTCAGGCTGGCCCTGAGCTCACTATGGTGCCCAGGCAAGCCGCCGCGAACTCACTAATCCTCCTGTCTCTGCCTCCTGAGTGCCGGGATTACAGGCGTGAGCCACCGCGTCCGGCATTGTGGTATGTGGTGTTGATTGTTGGTGGGCATGTCTCCACGCCCAGCATTATATGTGGTTACCGGGGATCAAACTCAGGACCTTGCGCTTGCGAGGCAGGCGCCGGAACCACTGAGCTAACCCTCCGGCCCTGTTTGGTAGTTTTTATTTATTTTTTTGAAATAAGCAATATGTTTCTGCAATTAGCCACACATCGCTAGCTCCTTCTTGCTAACTCTTGCCTAGAAATCCACTGGAGGAAGAGCTCCCCGTTGACCTCCTCCCCCACTGTGGGAGGGTAGCAGAGCTTCAGCACCCGGGGACAGTCTGCCGTGGCCGCCACTGCGGCCCTCAGAAAGCGACCTCTGCCATGGCCTGGATTCCTCACCTTGAGGAAGGAGGAATTCCACCGCCTCAGCCTATTTCGCAAAGCCGTTGTTGGATCAAATGAGAAGCAAGCTACACACAAGGCATCTCCACACCCTTGTAATCCCTTGGTCCGTCTAATCCTGCTGGGAGGCAGCCCAGGCCTGGCCCCTCTGGCAGCCGAAGAGGCCAGCTCGGACGCTGAGCCACCGCCAGCAGGCGACCGCCCGGCGGCACTCCACACTCTGAAACGCTCCCTGCGGCAGCTTTTGGAACACGCTGCGTCCTGCTCCCTTCACGGGAACCTGAGAAATGCAAATCGAAGCCGTGGGAGGGAGGATGCGAGGGAGAAGTGGGTGGCACTGGTGCCCGGGCAGCACCGGCAGGGCTCTAGGCACAGGTGCGACGCTCGGGAAGGGTGTAGCTCCGAGGGGTGTGGCCAGGCCACTCCAGGGGAGGACTGCGGAGACCCGGTTGCTTGTGACAGTCAACAGAGACAGAGAAAGAAGTTAGCTATTCCAACGAAGACCTTGGGGCATGGAAGCAAATGCTTCACAGTCTTTTTTTTTTTTTTTTTTTTGGTATCGGAAATCAAACTCAGGAGCTTGCACTTGCAAGGCAGGCAGGGAACCTCTGAGCGACGTCCCCGGCCTCAAATGCTTAACAGACTGCCATGTTCTCACACAGAAATGCCCCGAGCAATGGCACTGAACTGAAAGCCCACTGCAAGCTACGAAGCCACACAGAGCTGCAGAAACATATACAGTGTACATTACGGCCAGACGTCTGGCTGAGTCTAGAGGGCTTTCCTGGCATGCATGGGCCCGGGAGTGATGCCCAGCACAATGCAGAAATAAAGATGAGCGGGTGTATCGTTGGCCTGGTAGTGCATGCCTGTAATCCCAGCACTCTGAGAGGCTGAGGCAGGAAGACTTAGAAACATAGTGAGACCCCCTTCAAAAATATTATATAGATATTTTTATAATATATCTAATGAATATTAACATATATGTGCAGGTATTTGTGATCTTTCCACCATCTATACAAAGGGCAGGATAGTGAGACATAGCTGAAGAGGGGAATGAAATATAGAGATTTTTCCCTTTTTTCCTCCATTTGAATTTTTACAAGCAGACATTCACAATTTTTATAATGAACTTCTTTAGCCAAAAGAAGCGTATAAAATAAAATCAAAGCACAAGGCCTCCATTCAGCAGCCCCCGTCAGCAGCCAAGGCAAACGCCAGTGGCCGCCGTGTCTTCTGGCAGGGAAGGCGCCTGGCCCCAGCCCCAGGCTAAGAAGCCGCTGTCCTGGGTGGGGCATGACCTCTGAGCTTCCCACATTCACACCACACCGCCCCGCACCAATCCCCTTTCGCACACGTGAAAGTATCGCTCCTCTTAAGCTCCGTGTTGCTTTGAAGGGTCCCCAGGGGATGGGAGACTGGGTGACAGTGCTCACGTGTTCCAGCCTACACACCCCACAGGTGACACCGGGACCGACCAACAGCCCAGAGAAGAAAGCTGAGAGAGGCCCGGTGTCTGGAGGGGGGCAGCCTGGTTGTGCATTCGGGGTCCTGTGTCTCCCCAGCGCTGACCAGGAAACTGAGCGCCCTCCGCATGCGGTCACGTGCTGCACTGCCTCCCCCGCCGCAGGGCCTCCCGGAACAGGCACCAGGCTCCCTGGCCGCGCACACACTGTGTACACACGGAGGTCAGCGAGGTCCTGGAGCGGAGATAAAGCTCAAACCGCTAGCTGGGGAACTGGAACACCATCCCCACGAGCCAGACAGGAGCAGCGGGCGCCCCCCACTTGCCCTCGAGAAGCAGCGTCCCACCAGGCTCCTCTGCTGGCGCTGAGGCCCCAACTGCACAACCTTCAGAACCTCAAGGCGGGGGACTCGGACCACGGCCCTCCTGGGGACGGACGGGAGGGATCCTGGACACGGAGGCAGCTAGGTGAGGCCACTGGACCCTTCATTCATCCGCCCTGGGTGGTGGGCACAGGCACCAAGGTGAGAGCCACGTGCTTAAGAGACTCAGTGCAAACAGTACGTGGAGAGGAAAAGATCTCAACTTTCAGGCAACAGCCGCATCCCCACCCCAGCTCTGCCTCCAGCAGGGCGTTCGGCAGAGCTAGCTGGCCTCAGTTTCCCTTCCGTCGGCTCCTTCCAGTGCGAGCTCTAAGGTGTCCGGATTCCTCCTGGCCACCCCGTCGGAGGCCGGTTAAAAGGGCGCGCGCTGGTGAGTTCGGCTGAACAGAGAGAGTCGCGGCCTGTGCCCTCTGGGGCCCTGCTGTGCCTGCCCCTGCCTGTCGGGCAGGAAAGCCGCTTATCCTTCCCGCTCACGCACTGGAGGCGGAGGGGGGGGTGCGCGGCAGCCGGCTGCCTCAGAGCCGGTGCCCGGGATGATCCTCGCTTCAGAGGGTCCCTGCTGAGCCCTGCTCTGGGGGGACACCCCCGAGGCTGCCAGAAGCACCCCCTGGCCTGAGGGGCACACAGGACAAATTTACAGCAGCCCTGATTTTACCAGGCACTGCCCGGAGTGCAGAGGATCCTACGAGCCGTCCTCACGGCTCCTAGGCCCCCATCCCGCCGCAGCCGGGACCCGGGCTGGAGCCCCCCGCCCCGGGGCAGGACCCGCGTTGCCCTCCCGCTGTCCTCCGTCCCTCCGGCCCGACATGGCCCGACCCACCTTGGCGACTTGCTGCCGGATGAACGAGGGCAACACGATGATCATCACGGCGCCCAGCACCGCGCAGAGCAGCCCGGTGATGCCCAGCCCCACGGCCGCCCTGCGCGCTCGGGAGCGGCTGCCCATGTCCGCGCGCTCTGGACCTCGCGGGGCTCGGCGCCCGGGGGGGACGGCGACACCGGCGACAGAGCCGCGGACTCCGCGACGGGCCTGAGTCGGCGGCGCGCGGAGGAGCAGCCCGGCAGGCGGCCAGCGGCTTTATGCGCCATGGCCCGCGCCACGCACCGCCCCCGGCTGCCTGGGGCGCGGAGCTGCGAGGGCGGGAAGAGCGGCGGGGCGGGGCCAGAGTGGGCGGGGAGAAGGCCCCGGGGCGGGAGATGGCCAGGCTCGGGGTGGTGATTGGTGGGGCGGGGAAGGGGCGGGAAGATCCCGGGCCCCGCTCAGACCCGCTTCGCCCGCGCTGACTCGGGTTTGGGGGAGCCGGAGCCTCCGACCCCGCAGCCCTGGGCTTCTGCACCGCTGCTCACCCCGAGGAGGCTTTGGGCGGCTCGCCGCAACCCAGCCGGGCGGTGGTTTCCACTTTTCAGACCTCTCCTCCCACTTTTATCGGAGAGGCTCCCTGACCTCAGCCTTATCGCCCAGCACCACCCAGAGCGTGAGGCGCTGACCCTGGGCCTTTGCGCCTAGCTGCACCCAGCTCTTTTTATTTTAATTATTATTATTTTTTTAAAAAAACGGGGTCTCCCTGACGCTCAGGTGCCCGGCCTGAGCTCGAACTTGGGTCCAGCGCTGAGGACCAGCCATCCCCGACTTGTCGGGGGCTGGGCCCAGGGTGTCGCGGGGTCCGCGCGCTGGGCTTCCGCCCTCTGCCATCTCTTGCCCCCAGGCCTCCCTGAGACTTACTGGGCATTATGAGGGTGTTCCCAGGGCTGTGGGAAGAAGGGCGGAACACCTTGGAGACAGCTGTGGAGTGTGGGGCCACTGCTGTTACGCAAAGCCACCTCCCTTCCGCACGGGGGGGCGGGGCGCCCTGACTTCTCTCTGCTCCTGGGACAGCCTCAGCTTTCTCTTGCCCCAGGACCTTTGCACTTGATTGTGCTCACTTCGAAAACACCCTCACCCCAGATCCTCCCATGCAGGTCTCAGCACAAAGCCCCCCTCAGAAAGGCCTCAGGCCAGGGCTTTAGCTCAGTGGTTCTGGCGCCTGCCTTGAAAGCACAAGGTCCTGAGTTTGATCCCCAGAACCAAAAAAGAAAAAGAGAAGAAAAGCTTTCAGTGTCTGATCTGCTGTGAACGGGAGCTCCAGCCGGCCTGGCAGGCACTCGGCGAGTGCTTGGAGTCCTCAGCGAATTCATGCGATGGGGAGTCGGGTGGCAGCTCATGAATTCATATCCGTTCACTTAACTCCTTGCACTAAGAACTGCCTTGGTCCTGAGCTGAGACCCCTGCCACCGCCACCGCCACCCCACCCCGGCTGCTGCGCTCTGCCTGGGTCCCCCTCACCCGGCCGTCTCATCTGAGCTAACCTTCACATGTCGCCCGGGAACTGCGCGGCCCTCAAGGTCCACATGTGCGTGGTGCTGACCTCAGAGCCCAAGGCTGGGCCCAGGGCCGCGGTGCCAATACCACACGGGAGCTGACAAGAGCGAGGGCAGAGACGAAAGAGGGTTGGACGCACACGCTGGGCCTCATGCCCTTGTTTTGGGGGTGGGGATGGCAGCGGAGGAAGGGAGAAGAAGCGCGCAGTCACCCAGGTCAGTACTGAGAGGCAGGCACAGGAGAAAGGACAGAGCCACCAGGCTGGGCGTCCAGGCTCCTGTGAGAACCAACTCGGGGGGGGGGTGCCCGAGAGGCTGAGGCGGGAGGGTTGCAAGTTTGAGGTCAGCCTGGGAGTTTAGCAAGACCCATCCATCTCCAAATAAAATTAAAACAAGAAAAGCTAGGCGTCGCTCGGCAGGAGAGCAGGTCTGCAGGGGGCCCAAGGCCCTGGATTCCGTCCCCAGAACTGCAAAGGCAGTGACAGAAACTACAAAGCGTGGTGGTAGCACCACAGGCCTCTGGGAAGGATGGTGAAATTGGGCCCCGCCCACGCAGATTAGCAAGAATTTATCCTAAAATAAAACATAAAAATGGGGCTGGAGATGGAGGTAACGTGAAAGGCCTGGGGCCTAGCTCCAGATCGGAGGAAGAAAAGTATGCGCAGGTATTCACGGCAGCGCCTCGTCCCAGGGACCGGCCAAACTCTGCGAAGCCTCGGGGCAGACACAGTGCAGTGCGTCCGCCCCGCTCCTGGCAGGCGTCACTAGGGCCTGAGAGGGGCGAGCGTGGGCCGCCATGCCCTCGGCTTGGTGACGCAAGGTGCACACAGGGCCGCCTTCTGGGGGTTCCGGTTTCTCTGAGGAGCTGGGGGCTGGCCCGATGAGGGGACGGAAAAGCACTCCCGGTCACAGGGCGAGGGGAATGGGGGCAGAGGCTCCCCCTGGGTCTTCAGGTCCTCCCTGGAGAGGTGGAAATGTTTTCACATGGATTGTGGTGAAGGGGGACAACTCTATGTGTACTAAAGTCACTGAGTTGTCAAGCCAGGTGTGGCAGTGCACACCTGCGATCCCAGCACTCAGGAGGCTGAGGCAGAAGGATCACCCTGAGTTTGAGGCCAGCCTGAACTACATGGTGACACCCTGCAAAAATTTTCTTTTTACATTCTTCCCCTCTTCCCACAGCCTTCTCTCCTAGGGATTCTCTGATACTCCTGATGCTGCCCCAGGGCCTTTGCATGACAGCTCCCCCTGCACCCAGGGTGCCTCATCTCCCCTCCTTGCTGTTTCTCTGTAGCACCTTCTGTTCTTCCTGCAGGGGACAGGGTCCTGCTCTCTGCCATCGTGCTGCCTTCACTGTCTTCTGGGGCCAGGGATGCTGGGTACAGGGCACCCCCTAGAGCCATCCGGGGCCCTTTCATTTTATTTTGAGGCAGGGTCTCCATACACTGATCTCTGTGCCCTTCGGTGCAGGAGCAGAGAGAGCACAGGGTGAGGCAGGACGGGGAGGAAGAAAGCAAATGCCACTCACAGGCTGCCAGGAGGGCCGGGGAGGGGGCTCGCGCCCCCTGCTGGACTCACAGCACCGATTTTTGCCCGAGCTCCTACTGTGTGCAGGGCGGCCCCAAGGCTCCTACACCCGCAGCCACGCGAGGACAGAGAGAGCCCTGGGGCCTGCCACGGCGGCAAAGTGAGATCCGTGTCTCCTACACACCCCGGGAAGGGGAAAGCATACCACATCTCAGTACTGTCACACCGATCACATGTTGGAATGACAGTATTTGGCCCTGTAGGGTTTCAAAAACACTATTAAAGTTCATTTTACCTGAGTCTTTTGCAAAACATGGCTACTAACAACTTAATTGCATATGCAGGGCTGGAACAGTGGCTCTAGGGTCCAGCACTTGCCTGGCGGGTACAAAGGCCCTGGGGTCCACCGAAGCCCTGCAGAGACAGACAATCCCACGTGTAGTTTCTCAGTGGGTCTCTGATAGACGGTGCTGTTACCAGGTGATGCCTGCTGCTTCAAGGAGTAGAAGGGAACAGGGTCAGAGACCCTGGGGGAGCGGGTGCTGGGGACACAGGAGCAGGGACCCCAAGGAGCAGCATGAAGAGACACTGTGCGCTCCCGGGCAGCCATGCCGGTGGTGCAGAGACCCTGGTGCAGGAGGTGCGGGGCGGACTGATGACGCAGGTGACCGGCGAGCCTCGGTTTCCCCTCCGGGACACGGGCTCTGCCCCTGGGCCCGCCCCACCCCGGCCACGGCCCTGTGCTGGGTGCTGACTTCCTGCTCTGTCTGTCACGGCCGCCCTGATGGACTAAAACCGTGCTGCCACCTGCCGCAGGTCTCCACTGCCCAAGCCGCCTGCAGAAGCGTGCCCAGCCCCACGGCAGTCGAAGCTGCCCTTTGCCCGACCCAGGACCTGCACTATCACGGCCGGGCGTGTCCAGGACAAAGGTCCCAGCTCCAGGGGGCCTGGGCTGCAGAGCCCCACCTGCCCCGCCGGACGCCTCACGGTGTCCCAGGACGCGGGGCACGTCCCTGATGGCACCCGGCCCTGCCGGGGACACGCTGCCCACCACGGCCCCGCTTGCCTGTGAGCCAGTGTTTCAAGCGCCTACTGTGTGCCAGGGCTGCGGAGAGACCGTGAGCAGGACGTGGGGCCCTCTGTCCTGGCTGACCCATGAGTGGGGACAAAAGAGTTCCAAAGCCAGACCAGCCCAGCAGCAGAAGGCTCACCCAGCACAGGCCAGGCCCCGGTTCTGGCTCCATCCCCTGGGAACGAGACAAAACGGAGAAGCAAGGAGGTACGGCTTTCGGGCTGGGCGTCCGCAGCCCTCAGGAGGCCGAGGCGTGAGGATGGCAAGCTTGAGGTCAGCCTTTTATAAAAATTAAAAAGACAGGGCCGGAGGGTTAGCTCAGTGGTTCCGGCGCCTGCCTCACAAGTGCAAGGTCCTGAGTTCGATCCCCGGTAACCACATAGAATGCTGGGCGTTGGAGACATGCCCACCAACAATCAACACCGCATACCACAATGCCGGACGTGGTGGCTCACGCCTGTCATCCCAGCACTCGGGAGGCAGAGACAGGAGGATTGCTGAGTTCACGGCGGCTTGCCTGGGCTCCATAGTGAGCTCAGGGCCAGCCTGAACTACAAAGTGAGACCCTGTCTCAAAAAGAAAAAAAAAAGACAGGGCTGGGGTAGAGCTCAGCGGCAGAGCACCCTTAGGTTTGACCCCAGTAACACAGAAACAAGAAAAGTAAACGGCAGGCGGGGGCCTGGCCGTGAGAAGGAGGGGCATGTGGGAGCCGAGACACAGGCTCCTCTCCGCCGTGTTTCCTGTCGCTGTCTTCAGTCCTGGGAGGTGAAGCCTTGTTGTTTAAACTCACAGCCCTCCGGCCCGAGCCTCCCCAGCGCTGCGTCACATCCTGCACCGCCGAGGTGCGAGCGGCTGTCCCCGGCCGGGCCGCCCACCTCCACGCCCGTCTGCCCACCACCACGTCCATCCGTCTGGAGCAGCCGGCCACGGACTGCACGCGTGCAGCGTGAGCCTGAGTGCCCTTCCCTCCCTCCAGTGGACTCCCCAGGCTCTTTGCCACAGCAATGCCCAGCTGACCGACACCGGTCGTGCCAGGAAAGGCTCTCACCACCCTGTGCCACACACAGCAGGGGCTGGTGGGACCCCTGGTGGCAAAGCAGACGTGTTCTTGGCACTTATGGCTATGAAAGTGGGACTGGCCACCAGTGATCACGGAGGTCACAGTGACAATGGACCGTAGGAGAATGGACACGGAGCTGAGCAGGGCCACTGCGCCCCACGCGGGAAAGCCGCCACACGCTTTTCTGTCCCAGGTACCACTTGTAACCTGCTTCAGCCAAGAAATGTGGCAGAAGTGAGCCCAGCGTGGTGGCACACACCCATCAACCCAGCTACTCTGGAGGCTGAGGCAGGAGGATCCAAAGTCAGCCTGGCAGCTTAGCCAGGACCCTGTCTCTAAGGAAGAGCAAAAGGGCTGGGACAGCCCCGGATGGCACCGCCCCGAATTCAGGCCCCGGTATGGGGAGGAGGAGCTGGAGGGAAGAGCTGGGGACCGGTGCTCTTCCAGGGGCCCTAAGGGAGGTGCAGCCCTTGCCCGCCTCCGCATGGCAGCAGGCGGCACCGTGACTGCAGGAAACAGGACTTCTGGGGGCTCCGGGACGGCCTGTGTGGACCCCAGGTCCCCAAGCCCACCCCCGCCTCCGCCCGACTGGAGGCCACGCTTGCACCCTGCTGGGACCCTGTGCCCTGTGGTGACCCTCCCACGACCGCCATCTGCTTCTTGCCCAGATGCAGAGAAGGCGGAACCAGCTCCCTGGGGGAGCAGGGCGGGCAGGAGGGGGACCTGGGAATGGCGGTGGGCAGAGGTAAAACAGAACTGATGTCCCCTGGGTGAGCTCAGAGAGCCGCTAATATGCATTTACTGTGTAATCCCAGTGTTTGGGAGGCTGAGGCAGGAGGATCTCTTTGAGTTCGAGACTCGCCTGGGCTACATTAATGAGTTCCAGGCCAGCCTGAACTACAGAGCAAGACCTTGCCTCAAAAATAAAAGAAAATAAGGAAGCGGGAAGATGGCAGGCAGAGGACGGGGCCCACCAGCAGGTCACTGCGCGCTCACCTTGTCTGGCCACCCAGGGCTTCACACACACCTGCCCCCACCCCAGCACCCCAGGCGGGCATGGCTCCCTGCTTCCCGCTCACAGCTGAGAAAGGTGGCGCCCTGGACAGTGGCACCTGCGGGCTGCTGCTGTCCTCGGCCCGCCTGGCTCACGGCGGAGGGGACGGTGTGAGGGAACTTGCCCCTCGCAGGCGCAAAGCAAAGCCGCCAGTCCCCGGGCTCCCTGCGCCCGAGGACAGCAGCTGAGAAACAGGAAGCGGCCGGAGCCTGGGAGTTCGGCAGAGACGCGAAGTCGCCTTGGCTGGTGGGAACCGGAGGGCGCGTGCCGTGGGACTGGACAGTGGCTCCTCAGGCCTTAAGCTGAAAGCAGCACCGGATACAGCAATCCGCCGTGGACGCGGAGCGCCAGGGGCCAGGGCAGAGGCAGGCACAGCTGTCCGTCCCTGAGTGGCGCCGAGACAGAGGCGGCGAGGGGACCGGGGCGGGCCGTGACACGGGAGGGAGGGAGCGCCCACAGCGCCGCCGCGCAGACGCACCCAGAGGACCTGCGCTCGGGCAGAGCGGCGAGGCGCAGGCGGAGAGACGCCGCGTGGCTCCGTGTGTCCGGGGCCCCTGCAGTCAGAGGCTCGGAGAGAGCAGGCGGTGGGAGCCGGGGCAGGGGCTTGGGCTCTAAGGGTCCTGCGGCTCATGTCTGCAGGGAAGGAGCTCTGGGATGGTGGCGGTCACAGTTACAAGGAGACTATGCTTCCTGTGGATTCCAAGCGGCAAAGATGTAAAACCCAACAATACGGGCTGGAGATTTAGCTCAGTGGTTCTGGCGTCTGCCTGGCAAGCACAAGGCCCAGAGTTCGATCCCCGGTAACCACACACCACAGTGCCGGCGTGGTGGCTCATGCCTGTCATCCCAGCACTCAGGAGGCAGAGGCAGGAGGACTGCTGTGAGTTCGAGGCTGGCATGGGTCACACAGTGAGCTCAGGCCCAGCCTGAACTGCAAAGCGAGACCCTGTCTCAAAAAAAAAAAAAGGAAAATTCAGGACTAAGTATTTAGCTCAGTGGTTCAGGGGCCTCTCACAAGCACAAGATCCCTAATTTGATTCCCAGTACCAAAATAATAATAATGATAATAATTTAAAAATAAATGTGTCAATGCCGGACGTGGTGGCTCACGCCTGTCATCCCAGCACTCGGGAGGCAGAGACAGGAGGATTGCTGAGTTCGCGGCGGCTTGCCTGGGCACCATAGTGAGCTCAGGGCCAGCCTGAACTACAACGCGAGACTCTGTCTCAAAAAGCAAAAAAATTTAAAAAATTAAAAAAATAAACGTGTGATGCCAGACACCATGAGTTACTTTCCCAAATTACATTCCCTCTTCTCTTCTTCTTTCTTGAAGGCAGAGGATCTACCTTTCTGCCACAGCCAGAGAGGCTTTTAAAAAGAGACCTGTATGCCAACATATGGGAATTCTACCCAGGTGCAGGAGGCTGAGGCAGGAGGATCGCTGTGAGCTCAAGGCTAGCCTGGGCTATAGAGAGAGAGACCCTGTCTCAAAAGCAAGACAGTTTGATCCCCAGAAGTAGGAAAAAAAAAAAAAAAAAAGGAAGAGGATTTCAAATTCAAGTTTAACCTGTTCTATAGCCCAAAGTTCTATTCCCAAAGAGAGAGAGGACACGGGGGAGGGGGAGGGGAGGGGAGGGTGGGAAAGGGAGCGGCGAGGAGGAACTCTTTGTTCTAAACGGATGAAGGCTGACGTGTGGCCAAATTTGGCAAAATTAGATATGTACAGGGGAACACCGGGCCAATTTCCTGCTAATAAAAAGGGACACAAGGCAATGCCTCCCTGTCTCTCCTGGGTGCCCAGCTGTCCCGAACAACATGCCAGTCTCCTGGGCCACCCTGTACCCGGTGGGAGGCAGGAGGCCTGGGCCTAGCACTGAGTCCCCTGCAGCTGCCTGTCGCAGGACCTCTTGTTTTGTGAGGCAAATCAATGTCTGCCTTGTCCAACCTCTGCATCGGTGCCCCCGGGCCTCCAGCCGAAGCTTCTGGAGACAGACCCGAATCCACAACCCCGGCCACAGTTTTGCTGACCTGCCCCAGCCGGAGGGAGCGTTTACTGAGCGCCGCTGCACCGGGCTGGGGACGGGCGCTCTGGGCTTCGCAGCGAGGAAGTGCGTGCGGGGTGGGGACAGCCCAGAGCACAGCCACATGCCAGCAGACACAATTTTTTTTAATTATTTTTTTGTTTCGTGCCAGGAATTGAAACCAGGGCCCAGCACATGCTAAGCACATGAGCTAGCATGGGGCTAAACTGTGCGCTCAGCAGAATAATTTCAGATACACGGGAAATGACACCATATTTGTGTCTAATGAGCACACACTCCCCTGTACACTAAATCATTTCGAGGTGACTTGTGGCACCTAACACAATGTAAATACTAGGCAAAGAATTCTTCTACCACGTTGCTAGGGAATCATGACAAGAAAAAAAAAGCTTGCATATCCATTCTCAATATGAATGTACCTTTTTTGGGTTTTCTTTTCTTTTCTTTTTTTTTTTTTTTAAGTCTCACTTTGCTTTGTAGTTCAGGCTGGGCCCGAGCTCACTATGTAACCCACACCAGCCTCGAACTCACAGCAATCCTCCTGCCTCTGCCTCCAGAGTGCTGGGATGACAGCTGTGAGCCAGCACGCCCTGCAGTGTGGTATTGTGGTACTGATAGTCGCCAGAAATGTTCCTTTTTTTTTTTTTTTTTTTTTTGCTTTTTGAGGCAGGGTCTCACTTTGTAGTTCAGGCTGGCTCTGAGCTCACTATGTAGCCTAGGCAAGCTTCGAACTCAGCAATCCTCCTGTCTCTGCCTCCTGAGTGCTGGGATTACAAACGTGAACCACCACGCCCGGCACTGTGGTATGTGGTATTTATTGCTGGTGGGCGTGAATCTCCACGCCCAGCATTGAATGTGGTTTCCGGGGATCGAACTCAGGACCTTGGGCTTGCGAGGCAGGCGCGGGAACCACTGAGCTAATCCTCTGGCCCTTAAGAAACACTTTTGAGCCGCAGCTATAACATCAAATACTGAAAAACAACTCCAGAGTGATCTGAAGGGGGTGGAGCTTCTCTCCCGTCCGGCTCCCCCGTCAGGCAGGCGCCCCAGGGGTGGATGGAAGCCACAGGGGAGCCTGTTCCTAAGTGCTTCCTTCGGTCGCTTTGGTTTTGAGCCAGGGCCTTCCTACATAACTCAAACTGGCCTTGGAACTCACAGATACCCTCCTGCCTCAGCTTCCCAGAGTGCTAGGATGACAGAGGCTCACCACCACCTCCGGCAGGCTGGCCAGAGGTGGCAGACACCGACAGCTTCCCAGGCCCGACGGGCAGGGCGCCATGCCAGTCACCCTGAGAGTCATGGTGATGCGAGCCAACACTTGGAAGGTGCCGCCTCCCTGCAGGCTCAGCGGGGCGCTGGCTGAGCAGAGATCGCACTGCTTCCTACAGCGGCTCCCAGCTCTCTGGCAGCCCCTCCCCCTCCGCTTCCCAGGGCCGGGGTCTCTGCTCCCATCGCCGCTCCCGGGCAGGCTGTCCCAGCCTCCATGGCAGCTCCAGGTGGACGCCAGCTCGCTGGCAGTGGTTAGGCCGCAGCTCGGGCAGGGGCCACACAGTGAGTGCCCGCGGCCCTCCGCACACAGCCTGAACTTGGGGTGGAGCACCCTCCGCTCCCTGGCAGGAGACCGGCCCCCACGCCCAGGAGTGCAGGCCCCAGCCTTTCCTCCGCCCAGCGCCCGGGCTCCCTGCCCTGTCCTGCCGGTTCCTCTGCAGGGCCGAGCCAGGCCGGGCAGGTGTGCGCAGGGAGGGCCCAGCTTTGGCAGCGGCGGTGGCACAGGCCTGGGACCCTGCCGCAGAGCCTCCAGGGGCAGGAGCGGCCGGGAGACTCCTTTCGGGTTTTAGGTGAGCACCAGGCCAACGGGCCTGTCCAAGGCAGAGGGCGGACAAAGAGGACCTCCAGCTTGCTTGCACCTGGGTGAAGAGGTGCTCTTTCTAGTGACAGAGAAAGTGAGTTCACCCAACAGGACAAGGACAGGCAGTTTTGTTATTTAGCCCTGAAAGAAGACAGTGTCATATGAATCATAGGAGAACAGAGTGCCATGAACTTGTGTTTACTGGACAGAGTTGTCAATTTTATCTGTACCAGGACATGGAGTGACAGATACAGGGCAGGCGGATGACAGGGGAGGGAGAGGGACCTGCCCAAGCCTGGGAATGCTTTGTTTTTCTTTAAGTTCAGCTTTAATCTCAGCACTGGGGAGGCTGAGGCAGGAGGATCTCTGAGTTGGAGGCTAGCCTGAAGTGTATAGTGAGACTCTTGTCTCAAAAAAAAAAAAAAAAGGCAAATTGTGTCCTACAGGTGAAAAACGAAGACCCTGTGCCCACGGTGCAGAGGGCAAAGCCCTGGCTACTATCACAGGCTCCTCGGAACCCTGAGATCCAGAAGGACAGGATGGCCCGTGGCCTTCTGGACGAAGCCCCGCCCACACCTGCATCTCTGACTTCGGCCCCCAGACTAAGAATCACTCCTGCCAGCTCAGGCTCGTTGTGTCCACTGTCCCCACAGCCCCAGGACCCGGGTGCCTCTCACCCGTGTCTAGTGCATGGCCCACCTGTGTCCCAGCCATGTGCCCTGCAGGGCTCAGGATCTGGGGGTAGGCCCCTCTGCGCCCGACTCCGCCAACCTGGATGGTACCCTCTTTGGGTAGCTTTTTCTTTTTGTACTGGGTATTGAACTTGGGACCTTGTGCTTTTGAGGCAGGCACCAGAACCACTGAGCTTAATCCTCAGCCTTGCTGTTTTTTTTTTTTTTTTTTTTTTTTTTTTTTTTTTTTTTTTTTTTTTTTATCGTGCTGTTGTTTTGTTTTTTGAAACAGGGTCTTGCTTTGTAGTTCAGGCTGGCCCTGTCCTCACTGTGTAGCCCAGGCTGGCCTCGAACTCACAGCAACCCTCCTGCCTCTGCCTCCCGAGTGCTGGGATGACAGGTGTGAGTCACCATGCCCGGCTTGAATGTCCATTGCTTTTGCAACACTCAGAAAGGAGAACATTTTGATCCACAGGAGAGGGATTTTGTTTTGCAGAGAGACAGGGCAGGGCCTTCAACTGAGCTGTACTCCAAGCTGCGCCATCCTCCTGCCTCAGCCTCACGAGGGCTGGGACCACAGCATCTGCCACCGCCCTCGGCTGTCTCACACATTTTATACACAGAAATCGCTGTAGAAAGGGCTCAGGGCAAGTGTTCTTTTTAGTCGCTGTCACTTCCTAGTGTTTTTACCTCAAATCTTGCTGCCTTGGGATGAGCGTTTCTCACCGTGGAAGAGCAAGGTCAGGTGGTCCTGCCTCTGGCGCCGCTCCTGCAGCCTCCCTGGGGCGAGGCTCCCTGCTGCCCCCTCAGACGAGGCCGTGCTGCTCGCTCCAGCCGTGGGCTGCCATCGCCACTCAGGCACTCCGGGCGCTCGGGAGCGAGCTTTGCAGCAGGAGCTTCAGCAATGCTCAGTCATTCGGTTCTTTTTATTTCTTAAAAATAAATCTCAAGGGCCGGAGATTTAGCTCACTGGTTCCCGCGCCTGCGTGGCAAGCGCAAGGTCCTGAGTTCGATCCCGGTAACCACATACAATGCTGGGCGTGGTGACTCATGCCCACCAGCAATCAATACCACATACCACTGTGCCAGGCGTGGTGGCTCACGCCTGTCATCCCAGCACTCAGGAGGCAGAGGCAGGAGGATTGCTGAGTTCCAGGCTTGCCTGGGCTACATAGTGAGCTCAGGGCTAGCCTGAACTACAGAGCGGGATCCTGTCTCAAAAAAAAAAAAAAAATCAAAGTCATTGTTTCAAATTCCCTCAATTTTCCCGTTAGCAATTTTAATTGGGAGCTCATGAATTTCTGGTGAAAAGTTAGGAGGATTCTAACAGTTTTTCAGAATAGATTTTTCTTCTCAAAGAACAAAGATTGCCTGACCACTAAATCAAGAGCGTCTCGGGTAGCATGGTGGCACACCCCGGTAATTCCAGCACTCGGAGGCTGAGGCAGGAGGATCACCTACCATGAGTTCAAGTCCATCCTGGGCCACATAGTGACAGCCTGTGTCTAAAAAGAAAGAAAAGTAAACTCATAGAACCCCTAAAGCACAAAATCTCAGTATTGTAGTCCAGGCTGGGCTTGAACTTCCTATGTGGGTCTTGAACTCTCAGCTATCTTCCTGCCTCAGCCTCCTGAGTCCGAGGCAGAAGGACCGCTGAGAGTCTGAAGCCAGCCTGCTCTGTCTCTAAAAATAAAAAAATAAAAAATAAACAAATAGGAAGGAAAAATGAGGCTGCAGAGGCGTGGTCCCAGTTCCTTTGGAAGAGGCTCAGCTGAATCAGCTAATTGCGACCCCTGGTGGCTGCTTCGAGAGCGACATGGCTCTCAGGGCATTTAGTCTGTCTGAGCTGCCCTGTGCCCAGGTGTTCCCTGGGCTCCCGCAGGACGTGTCCATTGGCTCCCACCTCATTCTTCTCATCAGTTTCCCCAAGGTCCACCCATGTTGTAGCTGGTGATTCCAAACCCTCGGGAGGCAGAGGCAGGAAGGTCACAACAAGTCCAAGGCCAGTCTGGACTATAAATGGAAGTGATGTCTCAAAAAACCAAAAAGGGGGCCGGAGGGTTAGCTCAGTGGTTCCGGCGCCTGCCTCGCAAGCGCAAGGTCCTGAGTTCGATCCCCGGTAACCACATATAATGCTGGGCATCAACACCGCATACCACAGTGCCGGACGTGGTGGCTCACGCCTGTCATCCCAGCACTCGGGAGGCAGAGACGGGAGGATTGCTGAGTTTGCGGCGGCTTGCCTGGGCACCATAGTGAGCTCAGGGCCAGCCTGAACTACAAAGCGAGACCCTGTCTCAAAAGCAAAAAAAACACAAAAAACAAAAAGGAGCAGGAGGAGGAAGAAAACTCAGGGGCAGGTGAAGGGCGCCCTGTCCATCCTGTTCCGTGAACACACCGACTCGTAACTGAGTCACGCTTGTGAACCACACGGCACACATCAGGGCCAGAGCCAGGAGCCCCGCGGGGCGTCTCACTTGGGTCGATTCCAGCCAGCTCTGTGCTCCTCCGGCCAGCGCGGCTGAAGACGACAAGGGTCCCCCGCCTGGGGCTCCGGCCCTTCGGTGTCCCCAGAGAAACCCCACTGCAGGACGCGCTCTTCGCGCTAAGTGACTTGCCAGGAGGAATAATCAAAGAGCAGTGCGTCGTGCCAGAGGACACTTTGGACAGATGTTCAGTGCAGCTAACTCCAGCTCCGCGCCCAGAGCGCCCAGGGCTGGAGGGCGCGGGACACACCCCTAAGCTTCTCGGCGAGGATGCCACGGTCCGCCTGCATTTTCAATGGACCCCGCCTTTACTCCAGCCAGTGCCCCTCACGAGCACCGTCTCGCCCGGCGGGACAGGGAGGCCTGTCCTGATGTCCCGCCTCCACCCATCTGCGAGGCGACCTGTCCCCCAGCGGCTAGCTTCCGGGCAGGAGAGATGAAGGCTTTCTGGCTAGGGCTCCCGGGACCCTCGCAGTCGACCCAGAGCGAGCGGTTTCGAGAGAAGGGAATTAAAACAGAATGAAGGGCCGGAGGGTTAGCTCAGTGGTTCCGGCGCCTGCCTTGCAAGCGCAAGGACCTGAGTTCAATCCCCGGTAACCACATATAATGCTGGGCGTGGTGGCTCATGCCTGTAATCCCAGCACTCGGGAGGCAGGGACAGGAGGATTGCTGAGTTCGCGGCGGCTTGCCTGGGCACCATAGTGAGCTCAGGGCCAGCCTGAACTACAAAGCAAGACCCTGTCTCCAAAAAGCAAAAAAAAAAAAAAACAGAATGAAGTCCTCGCGTGGCCTCGCCGCGGGTCTGGCTCCCCCGGGCCTTGGAGGAGGTGGGCTCACGGGGGCATGGCACTGCAGGTCTGCAGGCTGCTGGCGGATGCGGGTCGGGCTGGCCGCGCCCTCTGGCAGCAGGACCATCAGGCTCCAGGATAGCGCCTAGAGTCCACCTGAAGCTTCTACAGTCTACGCCAAGTATCTGGGGCTGGAAACTAAAACAGTATCTCATCTAAAGCCAAACCGAGTCTGAACAAAGAGGATGGAAAAAATGTTTGGCTTTTTTTGAGACACAGGGTCACGCTATGTAGTTCAGGCTGACCTTGAAGTCACAGTGATCTTCCTGCCTCAGTTTCCCGAGTCCTGGGATCGCCACACACTGGCAAAAAAATGTATCTTTTGCATCTGAGACTGAGAACCAGTTCGTGTCCCATCTGCCACGAGGGCGCGGACGGGACAGCCTTGCACGGGGGTCCTGCCCCTCACCCGCCTGCCCCGTGCATTGTCCTCGGCTCCCAGGCGAGAGCAGCGAGGGTATCAGATTTCCTCTGGCGCCTCCGTCCCGGGGTGCTTCTGCTGAGGGGACCACAGCCTCTCCGGGTGGTTTTCTCCCCTTTTTAAATCGCAGTGTCCACCTGGGGGCTCCCGGCGTCTTGCAGGATCCGCCACAAGGGGCCAAGATGAACTAGAGATCTGGCCACGACGAGTCTAACCCACTGCAGACCGCCCGGGTCTGCCGGCACCTGCGGGCATCTGCGCCCGCGTCCCCTCCGGCCCGGGGCTCCCCTGGGGGGTGGGAGAGTCTGTGGGGGTCACTCGGAGGGCATGAACCTGATCCACTGGCCCAGGATTAGAAGGGCATGAGGAGATCTCCAAGTGGGGTTACCCCCCCTAAAGAGACCCACAAGGCCACGATCGCCCCGAGAGACGGGTGGGCTCCCCACAGCAGCGTCCTCTAGGGCATGTTTTCCCCTCCCGGGGCTCCCCCTGAGCACCACAGTTCTTGAGCCTTGTCTTGGATAAAGAGGCAAAAAAGCCTGGACAGAAGACCTTTCACTCCACCTTTTATGTTCCGAGCAGAAATGCTGTGCCTGGCCGGGCGTGGTGGCTGGACGGACACCGGGACCCGCTGGCCCGCGGGGACAAGGCCGGGCCATTACTCTCCACGTGATAATGGCGGCACGTGCCCAGCGGAGCTCGGTTCACCGGCTGGTTGAGCCCCGTGGAGGCCCGGCTGGCAGCCACTCTCAGACCCAGGCGGCTCTGCCTCGAAACACTCGGCCGCTGTGGTCCGGTGTGAGGTGTCTGCGAGCGCCCTCCCGCGCAGGCCTCGGCACGGGCCTCCCACTCGCGCGTGTGACACAGAAGCACAGCGCCGGGGGCCCCCACAGCAGGCTCCGGGCCTCAGAGAGCAGGACGGAGCGTGGGGTACAACGGAGGTGCGGTCAGCTCTAGGGCACCGTGCGGCAGGGCCTTGGGTCGAATGCGCCCTGCCCAGCAGCTCTGCTCGCCACGGGCCCCACTGTGCTGCCAGGCATGCCCACGTGGAGCTTGGTTCCGCCAAAAGCCTATGGCGTTTTCACATAGGCAAGTTCTATCCGGCATCTGTCCCCCAGGCCCAGAGACCCAGTAAAATGCCGCCCCTGCTGGAAAGAACCCTTCCTGCTCACGCCCACGGGCACTGTGCAGGCACCTTGGGCACCACCTCGTGCCCAGCATGTAGCCAGGGTCCCAGCCGGGCCCTCCGCTTGTAGCTCCCAGGATCTCAGCCCACAGAGTTCTGCCCAGCAAAGGCTGCACACATTCTGGAAGGCACAGGACTGGTCTTCTTCAGGCGGGAAGAAACCAAAAGGTTCCTGTCTCCTGCTCCCCGCAGGCCATGCGCTCTTTACAGCAGAGGCCTGTGCTCGCTTCGGCCGTACATATTCTAAAGTCAGAGGCTGGGCTCACAAGGCCACTTACTGTTAACAAAGGGAAAAGAGACAGGGAAAAAAGACCGTCGTGGCTGGTGACTGCACAGCCCTGTGTGTGTAAAGGTTACGCACAATCACACAGCACATGCCAGCGGGCCACGTGGCCAGGTAACATGGCACTCTGGCCCCCAACACAAACCAGGGTAAGTGCAGACCGGGCCAGTTTCCAAAAAGGGTAGCGAAATGCACGACAGACAGACACACAGACCCGGGAAGGGAAGCCAGCAGCCAGAAAGGAAAACGAAAGCCGGGGCTGGCTCCTGCACGCTGGGAGAAAAGCCTGTGTCCTCCAGGCCCAGAGGAGAGAGCTCGGGAGAGGGCAAAGGCAGCCTGCCCGGCCTGCCAGAGAGCCAGAGAGGAAAGGGCACGCCTGGGCCCTACCCGGGCCTCCTTCGGACACAGGGTGTCATCCAGAAACGGTCCCCGTTACGTGCACTCCGAGTCCCTCTCGCCTCCCGCAGTCCCCAAGGGTATCTGAGAGGTGGGGAGAGGGCGGGGGACAGAGGCAGGCAGAGAAGCAGCCGACAGCAGGACGCCGGGCAGAGTCATCACCACAGGCCGCTCTGCGGGCCTTGTCTGTTTTTTGAGACGGGGTCTGGCTTTCTAGCTCAGACTGGCCCTGAGCTCACTATGGAGCCCAGGCAAGCCTCGAACTCACAGCAGTCCTCCTGCCTCTGCCTCCCGAGTGCTCGGATGACAGGCGTGAGCCACCACACCGAGTAGTGTGGTATGTGGTACCAGGGATCGAACTTGGGACCTTGTGCTTCCAAGGCAGACACCAGAACCACTGAGCTAAATCCTGGGCCCTGTCTTGTCTTTTTTATGCCATCCATGTCATGTGAGAGGTTCCACCTTTGGGATCCTGTGAATTACTTGGTGCTGTGCTAGGATATTGTTTTTGTTGTTTTGTTTTATTTATTTATTTTTTTGCTTTTTGAGACAGGGTCTTGCTTTGTAGTTCAGGCTGGCCCTGAGCTCACTATGGTGCCCAGGCAAGCCGCTGCGAACTCAACAATCCTCCTGCCTCTGCCTCCCGAGTGCTGGGATGACAGGCATGAGCCACCACGCCCAGCATTATATGTGGTAACCGGGGATCGAACTCAGGTCCTTACGCTTGCAAGGCAGGCGCCAGAACCACTGAGCTAACCCTCCGGCCCTTGTTGTTTTGTTTTGAGATAGGCTCTCGCCAGGCAGTTCAGGCTTGGCTTGAACTCACTGTGTAGCCCAGGCTGGGATCGAACTTGCTACAAGTCTCCCACCTCAGCCTCCTGAGTGCTGGGATTACAGCCATGCACCACCAATGCCTGGCTAATATATATTTTTTTAATTCACCATTTGAGAAAGACAATTCTTATTCTGAGAAGAATAAAAGTTGCATGAGTAATGTCGGATGTGGTGGCTCACGCCTGTCATCCCAGCACTCAGGAGGCAGGGACAGGAGGATTGCTGAGTTCGCGCGGCTTGCCTGGGCACCATAGTGAGCTCAGGGCCAGCCTGAACTACAAAGTGAGACCCTGTCTCCAAACAGAAAAAAAAAAAAAAAGTTGCATGAGTGCTTTTGCCCAAAGGAAAAGCAAAATTCTATCCTGGGATGACTTTTGAAGAACAAGAAGCTAAATCTAGGTTTACAACTCTCTGTGTTACTGTTCCTGTGGGAGGGGTGGCATCTGGCGAGGCTTTGGGGGCTACTGTAGGGCTGAGTCACCCCGGGCCCACCCTGAGGAAGGGTCCGGGCGGCAGCTGTCCAGCGGGTCCCAGAGCAGTGACACGGCAGCCCAGCACTCGGCCCGGGCCGCAGTATCCTGTGCTCCAGGGCAGCGTGGGGTTTCGGGCGTTTTCCTGTCCGCCGCCCAGGCGGGCTCTTGGGCCGCGCTGGCGGTGTGATGGGCGCCGTCACACAGATCTGCAGCCAGTCAGCGGTGCAGTACAGACGGTAACTGCAGCGCCTCGGTCTGTGAACTAGACCAGAGTCCCCGCGGGCGTGGGCAGACACCAGTCTGGTGAGCTCCTCTCTCTGCCTCGCCTCCGCCACGGCTTCGGGAGATTCGGTCCCTGCTTGCCTGGGTTTCAAGGCAGAGACTTTGTGGCAGAGCAGCTCACGTGGCCGGGAGGCAGGGTCGTGGACAGGCCCCTCAGGTCCTTCAGAAACCCCCAAAGCCCCGGCCGGGGAGGAAAAGTGGGAGCAGGAGTTGCAAAAGGCAGCAGGCACCACAGAGCACAAGGGGACCGCCGCCCTCGAGCTCCCGAGGGGTGTCACGGCCACGAGGACGGACACCGACCGCGCCACGCCCTGCCGCCCCTGTGCCCGAAGTCACCTCACGCCCGCCGCCTGCAGACGAAGATTTGCTCAACAGTGTCCACGTGGTCTTGTTTCTCCAGGACCATCTTGGGCAAGAGTGAAATGTGTCTTAAGCTTCATTTCCCGTCAAAATTTCTGTTCTAAACATAACAAACGTGACAAACCAAGGAGTTAAAAGAAAAATAGATCCTATCGTTTCAGCCACTACGAAAACAATAATCAACTACTGACTAGAGAAGGTAAGTGGATGGAGGACTGCCAGAGACCTTCCTGCCCCGGATAACAGAGAAGAGAGGTCACTGGTGCCACAGGCCTGTAATACCAGCGTCTGGGAGGCTGAGGCAGGAGGCTAATGAGTGGGACCCCAGCCTGGGCAACTACAGACTCACCAAGATCCTGTCTCAGAGTATGAAAGACGGGGGTTGGGGATGTAGCTTAGTGGTGCTCACTGCCTTGCATGGGCAAGGTCCCAAGTTCGATCCCTGGTACAAAAAGAAAAAGAGAAAAAGAAGGGCCAGGGATTTAGCTCAGTGGTTCCAGTGTCTGCCTGGCAAGCGCAAGTCCTGACTTTGATCCTTAGCACCACATAACACAAAGCTGGGCGTGGTGGCTCACACCTGTACCAGCACTCGGGAGGCAGAGGCAGGAGGATTGCTGAGTTCAAGGCTTGCCTGGGCTACATAGCAAGCTTGGGGCCAGCCTGAACTACAAAGCCAGACCCTGCCTCAAAAAAACTAAAAAATAAAATAAATAAATTTTAAAAAGAGAAAGAATATAAAAGAAGGGCTGGGGACACAGCTAAGTGCACAGGCCCTGCATTCAGCCCCTGACTAGGGAAGTACTGGCAGAACGGAGGGAGGCGGTAGGCATCCCTGTCGTCAGGCTGAGGGGGGTTTCCAGGACAGAAAGCACCTCCTGCCGTAGGAGCTCAGAAGACTGAGTTAATGAGCACCCACATTCCATAAAAACAGGGGCCCCTGAGGGCCCGGGACTTAGCTCCACGGCACGGTCCCTGCTTGCAAGGGTAAGGTTGTGAGTTTGGTCCCTGGTACTGAAAAAAACCACAACAAAAACAGGGCCCCGAACAGGACCTGCTCCCGGAGACACCTGGAAGGCATTTGGACCTGAATGTCCCTTCCACTCGCCCGGCCTCCCCGGTCAGCGGTAGCACTTCACACAGGGAGGCGCCCGTCTCTGAACCAGGACTCGAGTGTACGTAGGATTCATTGGCTGGGGTTCATCTTTCTGGGCTCCCCCTTCTGCCTTGCTTAGGCAAAAGCTTTCTTTCTCAATAAAATTTTCCTACTTAAAAAAAAAAAAAGATTTATTGGCGGCGCAGGGGTGGGAGACCGTAACACGTCTGCGGAAAGGTGTCCGTCCTCGTGGCTGTGACATCCCCTCAGAAGCTCTGAGGGCGCCAGGCCCCTCGTGCGCTGTGTTGCTGCCTTTTTTCTTTTTCAGAGAAAAGAGCGAGTTCGTTGAGCCAGTAGCTAAGAGATGGGCACCCTCCCCACTGGCAGTGCAGTACTAGGCCGGCTCTCCCGCGGAGAAACGATCCCGACTCTTTTTCAAATTCCTGGGACAAGTTCTCACTGAATTCCCAAGTTGGTGTCGAATTTGTGATCCCCCTGCCTCAGCCTCCTTCGGTGCTGAGAGCCATGTGTCCACACACTCCGCTCAGGGGTAGCGTTTGAAGGGTTTTACCGGATGTGATTGGTAAGAGAAGGTCTAGTGCAGGGATGGCGAACCTTTGAGAGACCCAGTGCCCCAACTGCAACCCAAAATCAATTTGCTTATGGCAAAGCGCCCGTACTCCAACGCCTCAGCGATGGCACAATACCTACCCTTGGCAGGGGCTGACCGGCCCTGGCAGCTTGCTGTGGTGGCTCAAGTCGCCCGCGTGACGCCATCACGCGGCGCCGCTGCTCCTTACTGAGCACGCGCGGCTGTTGCCAGGGTTTGGTGCGGGCCCTTGGCTCCCGGCGACAGAGCTGGTGCCCGCTGCGGGGCACGCGCTGGGGGACAGCTGCCCGGGAGATCTCGGAGCATCGACCCAGGGAGTGTGCGGCGAGCTGCAAGACTGGAAGAGCAGTCGGAGGTAGAAAAAGAGTAAAAGGCACTTGGAAAATACTTACAAATCTGCAAGCAAAGGAGCTCTAGGGCCAGAGACTGAACTGCAAAGCCAGACCGGCTCAAAAAAGCAGCTCTAGATAAAAGCCAAACCATCCGCCAGCCAGCAGTACTGCTAGGGGGCGCTGCCGGCCGTTACTCACCTGCAGCCACCCGTAGCTCCTTCGGCTGCAGAAAGGAGCGCCGCACGCGGAGCCCGGCAACTCCTGGGCGCGCTTCCTCACCCCGCAGCCTCCCGGAGGATTTTGTACACTTTCAGGCACAATATCAAAGGACTTTTATGTAAACCACTTTCTTCTCTTCAGACCACACAGCTACCTCTAGGTGAGTCATTAAATGCTGTCAAGCATGAGGTCAAACATGGGGCGCTGCGAGCGAGCACGACCCACTGAGACCACCCAAGCACACCGTGACCCTTCCAGTGGGGACCCGTAGTATAAAGCGTCCCCCTCAGCACCCACCGCTCTGTCCGGGGCGCTTGCGCTTCTTGGACACAGGGCCCTCACCTTCCAGTTGCTGTTGTACAACCCGTTTTGCGCTCGTCTTTGACTTTCTGCACAATTAGAGGGCGTGGGCCCGGACGCAAGGTGCACAGTATGCTGCGGACAACACTGCTCCCCAGCGCCGCCCTGCGCCAAGACCCGGAGGCGCCATACACCGGCCCTGCGGACTGAGGCCAGGCCGTCCGCCTCCCACCCTGTGCACAGTACTGCTCCCAAGTCTCCCTGACTCCCACCTCAGGCACCGGCTCCAAGCCTGAGCTGGGGAACGCAGCAGCTTTGTCAGAGCCCGGGGCCGAAACCCCAGCACACAGGTGCTCACGTGGAGGAAGGTACCGCGCAGCAGTGAACCTGGCAGGTTCCAACCACCCTCACCCAGGCACCCACCTTGCTTGCCTATGCCATCTGGGCCAGTCCGACGTCTCCAATGTAGCAGCCTGTTTCTCCCACTTGTGTTTCCAGATCCAACGTTGACATGTTTCCCAACTACCCGCAGTAGGCCTCCACTTTGCAACGCTGCTGTCCAGAGGCAGCCTCTCCAGGACAGTAAGAGCGGCCCATACCGCGCACCCTCCCCACCCAGCACCCAACAGACTAGCCCAGAACCCGGGAAACCCTCAGCCCACCACGGGCCCCACGCTATCAGCCAGCTCTAACACTGCAGAAACCTAGGACGTTTGGACACCATGAGTTAAGGTGAGGTTAAGGATTTCTTAAACTACTAAACCCATTTCCCAACTCCTAAAACTGGGAAATTAAACCCATTGTCTTAAAATTAGGAAAAACACAAATACATAGTGAATCACGATCAGTGAACCACCACCATCCTTCAGGAACCCTTCTTGAAATGTCATTTATGTAGGGCTGTATTCTTAGATCCTTCTACAGGTTTCCTCCCACCACCCCTAATACCATATTCCTACTATTTCAGATATATTGGTACCATCCAGGAGGTATTTGTTTAGGTCTAAAGCCATGCACAATAACACAACTTCACTAATCTGCAGCCACTACAAACAAGTCTAAGGCAAACACATTTCCTTACCTCCTCCTTACCACAAACATGGATACTCTGAACTGTTGCTCCACCAACCAATCTAAATCCTTTAACAAAAACATAAACACCACTATTTTGGAATGCAAGAACTTTATTTTTTAAGTGCAGTGGAACTTCTTTAACCTTAGAAGATAAGACCACAGATCCCTCCCCCCCTCAGGCGCAGGACCAGGTGCAGGGTGGACTCCTTCTGGATGTTGTAGTCGGACAGGGTGCGGCCATCTTCCAGCTGCTTGCCCGCGAAGATCAGCCTCTGCTGGTCAGGGGGGATGCCCTCCTTGTCCTGGATCTTGGCCTTCACGTTCTCGATGGTGTCACTGGGCTCTACCTCGAGGGTGATGGTCTTGCCAGTGAGGGTCTTCACAAAGATCTGCATACCCCCTCTCAGGCGCAGGACCAGGTGCAGGGTGGACTCCTTCTGGAT